>WNWK01045158.1:2500-14838 GCA_009830355.1 Cherax destructor
CTTTTGAACCAAGTGAGAGAGTAATTGTGGGGGGACCTAAATGCTATAGTGGGAGAAACATGCAGAGAGGGTGTAGTAGATAAGTCTGGGGCCAGGTGTAAATGATAATGACCCTTTGATTGAACTTTGTATAGAAAGGGTTTTAGTTATAGGTAAACATATTTAAGAAAAAATGGATAATAAGTATACAAGATATGATTGGGCGTAATGACAGTAGTTTGTTGGACTATGTATTGGTAGATAAAAAACTGTTAGGATTCAGGATGTAATGTTTAGAGGGGCCACAGATATATCAGATCACTTTTAGTTATAGCCAGGGGAGTAAGGTAGATGGGATACAAGGAAAATAGAATAGTAAATGAAGAAAGGTGAAGGTTTATAAACAAAGAGGAGGGGTTAGGGTAAGATATAAACAACTATTGGAGGATAGATGGGAGTGATTACAATGGGGTGAAGATGATGGGGTGATTTTAAAAAAGAAGAGTGTTCAACAGAAGTTTGGGTTACAGGGGTGGGTGGGGAGGGGAGGAGGGGGTGGAATTATGATGAAAGATAGAAGGAAAAAGGCTAGAGAGGTTTTAAAGAGAAGTGATGCAAGGAGGGAAGAGATAGGGAGAGAAAAAGAGGTTAAGAGAATGGTGAAGCAAAAAAAGAGAAAATGAAGAGGTGAGATGTTATCAACACATTTTTTTGAAAATAAGAAAAAATTTTGGAGTGAGATTAATAAGTTGGGAAGCCTAAGGAACAAATGGATCTGACAGTTAAAAATAGGAGAGGAGAGTTATTAAATGGAGAGTTAGAGGTATCGGGAAGATGGAGGGGAATATTTTGAGAGTTGTTAAAGTTGATGAAGACAGGAAGCTGTGATTTCGGGATAGGGCAAGGAGGAATAACATCTTGTAGGAGGTGGAAAGGTTTGGGTGTAGGGAAGTTCAGGAGTGGGTGAATGAAAGGGGTAAGGCAGCTGGGATTGATGGAACAAAGATAGAAATATTAAAAGCAGGTGGGGATATAGTTTTGGAGTGGTTGGTGCTATTATTTAATAAATGTATGGAAGGGGTAAGGACCTGGATTGGCAGAAAGACGTGTATTGTTCCTTTGTATAAAGGCAAAGGGACAAAGAAGTGAAAAATTATAGGGGAATAAGTCTGTTGAGTGTACCAGTTGTTTACAGTGAAATATATAGGTGAACAGTATTTGGATAAGGGTAAAGATGTTTTTGTGGCATTTATGGATTTGGAAAAGGGTATGATAGGGTAGATAGGGGGGCAATGTGGCAGATGTTGCAGGTGTATGGAATAGGAGGTAGGTTACTGAAAGCAGTGAAGAGTTTATACGAGGATAGTGAGGCTCAGGTTAGAGTGTGTAGGAGAGAGGGAGATTATTACCCAGTAAAAGTAGGCCTTAGACAAGGATGTGTGATGTCACCATGGTTGTTCAATATATTTATAGATGGAGTTGTAGGAGAAGTGAATGCGAGGGTCTGGGCAAGAGGTGTGGGACTAAAAGATAAAGAAGCAAATACAAAGTGGGAGTTGTCACAGTTGCTTTTTGCTGATGACACTGTGCTTTTAGGAGATTCTGAAGAGAAGTTGCAGAGGTTGGTGGATGAATTTGGTAGGGTGTGTAAAAGAAGAAAATTGAAAGTGAATATAGGAAAGAGTAAGGTGATGAGGATAACAAAAAGAATAGGTGACGAAAGATTGGATATCAGATTGGAGGGAGAGAGTATGGAGGAGGTGAATGTATTCAGATATTTGGGAGTGGACATGTCAGCAGATGGGTCTATGAAGGATGAGGTGAATCATAGAATTGATGAGGGGAAAAGGGTGAGTGGAGCACTTCGGAGTCTGTGGAGACAAAGAACTTTGTCCATGGAAGAGGGGAATGTATGGGAGTATAGTTATACCAACACTCTTATATGGGTGTGAAGCATGGGTGACGAATGTTGCAACGAGGAGAAGGCTGCAGGCAGTGGAGATGTCGTGTCTGAGGTCAATGTGTGGTGTTATTATAATGCAGAGAATTCGGAGTTTGGAAATTAGGAGGAGGTTAGGGATTACCAAAACTATTATCCAGAGAGCTGAGGAGGGGTTGTTGAGGTGGTTCGGACATGTAGAGAGAATGGAACGAGAGAGAGTGACTTCGAGAGTGTATAAATCTGTAGTGGAGGGAAGGCGGGGAGAGGTTGGAGGGAGGGGGTAAAGGAAGTTTTGTGTGCGAGGGGCTTGGACTGAACAGGGCAACCCTGGAAACTCTTGCAACTGATCAGCGCAACCCTGGGAACTCTTGCAACTGAACAGGGCAACCCTGGGAACTCTTGCAACCGAACAGGGGCAACCCTGGGAACTCTTGCAACTGAATAGAGCAAACCTGGGAACTCTTGCAACCGAACAGGGCAACCCTGGGAACTCTTGCAACTGAACAGGGCAACCCTGGGAATTCTTGCAACCGAATAGGGCAACCCTGGGAACTCTTGCAACTGAACAGGGCAACCCTGGAAACTCTTGCAACCGAAGAGGGCAACCCTGGGAACTTTTGCAACCGAAGAGGGCAACCCTGGGAACTTTTGCAACCGAAAGGAAACTGGGGAACTCTTGAAACCGAAGAGGGCAACCCTGGGAACTCTTGCAACCGAGGGCAACCCTGGGAACTCTTGCAACCGAAGGGGAACCCTGGGAACTCTTGCAACCGAAGAGGGCAACCCTGGGAACTCTTGCAACCGAAGATGGCAAGCCTGAGAACCCTTGCAACCGAACAGGGCAACCCTGGGAACTCTTGCAACCGAACAGGGCAACCCTGGGAACTCTTGCAACCGAACAGGGCAACCCTGGGAACTCTTGCAACCGAACAGGGCAACCCTGCGAACTCTTGCAGCCGAACAGGGCAACCCTGGGAACTCTTGCAACTGAAATGGGCAACCCTGGGAACTCTTGCAACCGAACAGGGCAACCCTGGGAACTCTTGCAACTGAACAGGGCAACCCTGGGAATTCTTGTAACCGAATAGGGCAACCCTGGGAACTTTTGCAACCGAAGAGGGCAACCCTGGGAACTTTTGCAACCGAAGGGCAACCCTGGGAGACTCTTGCAACCGAGAAGGCAACCCTGGGAACTTTTGCAACCGAAGAGGGCAACCCTGGGAACTCTTGCAACCGAACAGGGCAACCCTGGGAACTCTTGCAACCGAACAGGGCAACCCTGGGAACTCTTGCAACCGAACAGGGCAACACTGGGAACTCTTGCAACCGAACAGGGCAACCCTGGGAACTCTTGCAACCGAACAGGGCAACCCTGGGAACTCTTGCAACCGAACAGGGCAACCCTGCGAACTCTTGCAACCGAACAGGGCAACCCTGGGAACTCTTGCAACTGAAATGGGCAACCCTGGGAACTCTTGCAACCGAACAGGGCAACCCTGGGAACTCTTGCAACTGAACAGGGGAACCCTGGGAATTCTTGCAACCGAATAGGGCAACCCTGGGAACTCTTGCAACTGAACAGGGCAACCCTGGGAATTCTTGCAACCGAATAGGGCAACCCTGGGAACTCTTGCAACTGAACAGGGCAACCCTGGAAACTCTTGCAACTGAACAGCGCAACCCTGGGAACTCTTGCAACTGAACAGGGCAACCCTGGGAACTCTTGCAACCGAACAGGGGCAACCCTGGGAACTCTTGCAACTGAATAGGGCAAACCTGGGAACTCTTGCAACTGAACAGGGCAACCCTGGAAACTCTTGCAACTGTACAGGGTAACCCTGGGAACTCTTGCAACTAAACAGGGTAACCCTGGGAACTCTTGCAACTGAACAGGGTAACCCTGGGAACCCAGCTTCACCTATCACCTCTGCAAACACAACCTTCTGATCTCGTCATTGCTTTGAACATCTTCAGGTGAGCCTCTCACCACTCAGAGCATGTGCAGGTGAGCCTCTCACCGCTCAGAGCATGTGCAGGTGAGCCTCTCACCACTCAGAGCATGTGCAGGTGAGCCTAGCACCACTCAGTTAATCCAATGCCTATTTGAACATCTGAATCTGGAAAAAATAGTTACGATCATAACCACAATTTTTAAAGGGATGGGGGGGTAAGCCAGTGGAAGGCCTCGGTCAGATGACCAAAACCTCCAGTGAATGGTCACCATATATTATGCAGGTCACTGCATTGTAAAGTAAAATATGTGCATTGAAAACGCTTCATTAAGATTGTGTCAGTGAACAAATGCTGAACATAAAACGGACGCGTATGGGTCCTGAACAGCGGCCAGGACAGGAGAGGAGAGTTGTTTGTGTCAGTGTCGTAAAGGCAGCTGTGGAAGTAACATGTGGCTGGTGTGTGTGTTTAAGTATATGGGTGGTATTTTGGGTAAGTTTTAGGTCACAGGATGTTTTATTGTTTTTGTACTCTCATGATATTACCTGTAAGGCCCTTCGTGTGGAGGGGCGTGCTGAAGTTTAGAGGACAGGTGAATGTGGGTTTTCTGCCTTCCCACCTTTTAGGCCGGCAGAAAGCGGGGTGTCATAGAGCCCCTCTGTTTTCATATGGCTTAACAACTTGTATTTGTGGATGTGAAATACGGTGAAGGCAAGTTCTGTATATTTAATGTATACTGGTGTATATTTGTTGTAATAGGGTTGTGTGTTGTATACTTTAGGTTACTGTTAATATACATCTTAATTTTTATAATTAGTTTTTTTTCATCCTAGCAATCAACTTAAGGTGTAGTAAGGTTATTTACCACCTGTATATTAGCTCTCTTTTTGTTTGGTAACAAGCTTGGCGCCAGGTTGGTATTTTAATATTTTAAATGCTTTTACCCCTCGGCGCCAGCATATATTTACGTAACACATAATAAATGCATTACACCATACGATTAAGACCAGTGTCAGGAAACACTCTTCCTGTTTCCAGACTTTTCTTACCTAATCTGAACTGAATCTGGAGACCCTCCAAACAAACAAGTGAACCCAACACCCGTCCAAACATCTATAACTAAACCCAGTCTTACTAGAAACATCAGTATCTTGCACCAGCATCCCTAGGAATTAAGCCAACTGAACCTAGTACCCCTCGGTATCCCTAACCCTACAGAGTTCAGAATACCGCATAATGTAACAAACTGAACCCAACTTAAGTTTATGCAAAAGCATTTTCTTGATGCCCAAATTTAAGTTAAACCCTTGAATTAATTGTCCATATGAGTTAAAAATATAAGAGGAGGCGAACTTTAAGCGAGTTTAAACACTTCGTACATCAGAATAGGTTAGGTAACGTTTGTCAGGGAACAGAAGTGTTTCCTGACGCGGGTCTTAGTCATATGATAACCCGCAGCTGGAGCTTTTGGTCATCTGAACGAGGCCTTCTGCTGGCTTACCAGTCCACCTCAAACCATACCACGGGTGGGGTTCGAACCCGCGGTCAAAGAGTGTCAAAACTACAGACCGTCGCGTAAGCCACTGGGCCAGATAGCTTCAATAAGATTCATCCAACTAGGTATATTTCTAAACTTCCATTTGTGGGCACAGTGGGGCCTATGCTAACCTTCCTATGGTGTAGAAATATACCTAGTTGGATGAATCTTATTGAAGCTAGCTGGCCCAGTTCCTTACACGACGATCTGGAGTTTTGAGACTCTCAACGCTGGTTAGAACCCCATCCGTGGTATGGTTTGTTTGCAATCGTGTCATTACGATTTCGTGAGTCAGTCCACCTCTTTAAAAGTAAATTTTTTTTTACCCAAGGCAGAGCGATCTGGGCCCCCAAAAAATCCTCATTAAAATACACAAATAACCTGCACAAGACTCCAGGAGGACATCAACTAAATCTTTAAATAGGAGGCAGAAAACAATATGAAGTTCAATGAAAGGAAATTTCAACTACTCTGATATGGAAAAAGTGAGGAAAGTAAAACTATATCGAAGTATATAACAAATTTCAACCACACAACAGAGCAAAGAACTAATGTAAAGGACCTGGGAGTGATGATGTTAGAGGATCTCATGTTCAAAAACCACGACAATGTACCTACCGCATCTGCTAGAAGAATGACAGGAAGTGTGAAGGTTCAACATCCCATCAGACCCTCAAAGAGTATTTGATAAGGCTGATTCCTCCTTATTAATATGTAAAACTAGTAAAGAATATAAAACACTTAAACATGAAATTAATCCTACTTGAAGCAATGAAAAATGAAATATATAAATAATTAGTGATTCAAAGCTATGTACACAATACAAAGTGGAGAATGGTGCCGTGCCGATGTTCTGGGAACGTAGCTCTGAATCGTGGTTTGGAACGCCGAGTCGTGGTTGATGACGATGACGGGGGAAGTCACAGGTAGAAACAGTAAGACAGTGACCCCAACATTAGTCGGGATTTTGACAAACAGAGGTACTGGGACCCTCTGATCACCACAAAATTTGTGAAGCAGTTGAGTCGCCAGTTGAGAACCTCCATGAAACGTTGGTGGGGTTATAACTGGGGAAGGGTTGCTGGAATGGTGTGTAGCTGATTATGAGTAGACTACGAGTGAAAAGAAACAAGTGTAGGTACGGATGCCAGACTGAATGTAAGAAGTTCAAGATCTATGCTGCCCCTCTTATCTCGCCTGTGTCAAATGACCCAAGCTGACAATCAAGGGAAGGAGGGGTAGCGGGAACAATGCACACACCTAACAGATCAAGCATACTGACCAACAAACTACTACCACCATTCATTCATTTGTCCACTCCTATCTAATGAACTTTTCCCTCACAGAAAAGATAATGAGAACCTTCAAAACTAGGAATGCCAAGCCCATGATTCTCTTCAAATTGCTTGTTCTAAGCTTTACTATTGTTGCACACTTACACCACCTTTCAAGGCAGGTGAAATTGCTGACCTAGAAAATGTATACAGAACTTTGATGGCACAAATAAGTACTATAAAATCCCTAAATTACTGGGAACGGTTGAAGTTCCTCAACATGTATTCCCTGGAATGCAGGCGAGAGAGATACATGATTAAATAGACTTGGAAAATACTAGATGGAGTAATACGAAATTTGCACTAATAAATCATTCCTTACAAATGCAAAAACTCGGCAGGCGATGTAACATCCCCCCTCAATGAAAAGCAGGGCCACCACTAGACAACACAATAAGTGTCAGGGGCCCAAGACTATTCAACTGCCTCCCAACATACGTTAAAGGGGATTACCAATAGACCCCTGGCTGTCTTCAAGGCACTGGACAGGCACCTAAAGTCAGTACCTGACCAACCGGGATGTGGTTCGTACATCAGTTTATTTGCAACCAACAGTAACAGCCTGGTTGATCAGGCCCAGATCCACCACGAGGCCTAGTCACAGACCGGGCCGCGGGGGTGTTGACCCCCGAAACCCTCTCCAGGAATAGGAAATACAATTTAAGATGACGTTTTGGTCCGATTTGGACCATTAACAAGTCTCACAGTTTGGTCCAAGTCTGACCGAAACGTCGTCCTAAGTTTCAGTCATCTATGTGTGGATTACTTGTTTATTATTCAAGTTACAGTATTGTGGCTTTTTATTCTTCCTCATTAAAGTCATGCAGCTATGTCCCTCAAGATTAAGAACATAAGACGGAACACTGCAGCAGGCCTACTGGCCCATGCGAGGCAGGTCCAACTCGCACCCACATATATCCAACCTATTTTTAAAACTACACAACGTTTTAGCTTCTATGACGGTACTTGGGAGTTTGTTCCACTCATCCACAACTCTATTACCAAACCAATGCTTTCCTATATCCTTCCTGAATCTGAACTTTTCCAACTTGAAACCATTGCTGCGAGTCCTGTCTTGGCTGGATATTTTCAGCACGCTATTTACATCCCCTTTATTTATTCCTGTTTTCCATTTATACACCTTAATCATATCTTCCCTACGCCTTTCTAGAGAGTGCAGATTCAGGGCCTCAGTCTATCCTCATAGGGAAGATTTCTGATACATGGGATCAACCTTTTCATCCTCCATTGTACGTTTGAAGGGCTCTTAATTTAAGGAATGGCACTTGTCTTCGGTTACCCTGGATCAAACCTCACTGACCACCACTTTCAAGGATCGTTATGACCCCTATTATGTTTAGCGATTCCATATTATTTTTTATAATTTACATAATTTATTGTAACTTTATTATCGCAATACAGAAAAAGTTCCTACTTACAAGAGGTTGTGTAGCTTCTTATTTTCCATTTTTAGAAGCAGTAATACGTATGGAAAATCCTACCCTGCTCTTTGAAGCAATTATTAATTGGCAGCATGAGACAGTTTATATTAATACTTCGCAATTTAAATTAAACTACCTATCAAATGCAGTGAAATAGCACATAGTCGTAAGGGCCAGGAGCTGTTACCGGGTCTCCCGAAAGTGGGTGTCTACAGAAGTGGATTTGCCTTAAAAAGGCGGTGTTTACAATATGTAGCTGATACCCGGTGCTGGTAATTAAGGCATTATGGACCATGGTAACCCTCAAAATCTCATGTTTACAGTTAAAACATTTGTGTAAGATCTAGAGAGGGTGTTATTCCTCCCGACACTAGCTCCTCTAACATTCCTCCCGACACTAGCTCCTCTAACATTCCTCCCGACACTATCTCCTCTAAAATTCCTCCCGACACTGGCTCCTCTAACATTCCTCACGACACTGGCTCCTCTAACATTCCTCCCGACACTGGCTCCTCTAACATTCCTCCCGAAACTAGCTCCTCTAACATTCCTCATGACACTGGCTCCTCTAACATTCCTCCCGACACTGGCTCCTCTAACATTCCTCACGACACTAGCTCCTCTAACATTCCTCCCGACACTAGCTCCTCTAACATTCCTCACGACACTAGCTCCTCTAACATTCTTCCCGACACTAGCTCCTCTAACATTCCTCACGACACTAGCTCCTCTAACATTCCTCACGACACTGGCTCCTCTAACATTCCTCCCAACACTAGCTCCTCTAACATTCCTCCCGACACTGGCTCCTCTAACATTCCTCCCGACACTAGCTCCTCTAACATTCCTCACGACACTGGCTCCTCTAACATTCCTCACGACACTGGCTCCTCTAACATTCCTCACGACACTAGCTCCTCTAACATTCCTCACGACACTGGCTCCTCTAACATTCCTCCCGACACTAGCTCCTCTAACATTCCTCCCGACACTAGCTCCTCTAACATTCCTCCCGACACTAGCTCCTCTAACATTCCTCACGACACTAGCTCCTCTAACATTCCTCCCGACACTAGCTCCTCTGACATTCCTCACGACACTAGCTCCTCTAACATTCCTCACGACACTAGCTCCTCTAACATTCCTCACGACACTAGCTCCTCTAACATTCCTCCCGACACTAGCTCCTCTGACATTCCTCACGACACTAGCTCCTCTAACATTCTTCCCGACACTAGCTCCTCTAACATTCCTCACGACACTGGCTCCTCTAACATTCCTCCCGACACTAGCTCCTCTAACATTCTTCCCGACACTAGCTCCTCTAACATTCCTCACGACACTGGCTCCTCTAACATTCCTCACGACACTGGCTCCTCTAACATTCCTCCCGACACTGGCTCCTCTAACATTCCTCACGACACTAGCTCCTCTAACATTCCTTACGACACTAGCTCCTCTAACATTCCTTACGACACTGGCTCCTCTAACATTCCTCCCGACACTAGCTCCTCTAACATTCCTCCCGACACTAGCTCCTCTAACATTCCTCCCGACACTGGCTCCTCTAACATTCCTCACGACACTGGCTCCTCTAACATTCCTCCCGACACTAGCTCCTCTAACATTCCTCACGATACTAGCTCCTCTAACATTCCTCACGACACTGGCTCCTCTAACATTCCTCCCGACACTATCTCCTCTAACATTCCTCCCGACACTATCTCCTCTAACATTCCTCACGACACTAGCTCCTCTAACATTCCTCACGACACTGGCTCCTCTAACATTCCTCACGACACTAGCTCCTCTAACATTCCTCACGACACTAGCTCCTCTAACATTCCTTACGACACTAGCTCCTCTAACATTCCTCACGACACTAGCTCCTCTAACATTCCTTACGACACTAGCTCCTCTACATTCCTCCACGACACTAGCTCCTCTAACATTCCTCACGACACTGGCTCCTCTAACATTCCTCCCGACACTGGCTCCTCTAACATTCCTCACGACACTAGCTCCTCTAACATTCCTCCCAACACTAGCTCCTCTAACATTCCTCTCGACACTAGCTCCTCTAACATTCCTCCCAACACTAGCTCCTCTAACATTCCTCACGACACTAGCTCCTCTAACATTCCTCCAACACTAGCTCCTCTAACATTCCTCGACACTAGCTCCTCTAACATTCCTCTCGACACTAGCTCCTCTAACATTCCTCCGACACTAGCTCCTCTAACATTCCTCCCAACACTAGCTCCTCTAACATTCCTCACGACACTAGCTCCTCTAACATTCCTCTCGACACTAGCTCCTCTAACATTCCTCACGACACTAGCTCCTCTAACATTCCTCCCGACACTAGCTCCTCTAACATTCCTCCCGACACTGGCTCCTCTAACATTCCTCCCGACACTAGCTCCTCTAACATTCCTCCCGACACTAGCTCTTCTAACATTCCTCCCGACACTAGCTCCTCTAACATTCCTCCCGACACTAGCTCCTCTAACATTCCTCCCGACACTAGCTCCTCTAACATTCCTCCCGACACTAGCTCTTCTAACATTCTTCCCGACACTAGCTCCTCTAACAATGTCCAGGCAACTCTTAGTATGCCGAAAAGAGGTCCATTAAGAAAGGTCTATAGTATCTGGTCGTAAGTCAAGTTTCCAGGCAAGGAACAAACAATTAAAATAAAGACTCAGGCAAACACAAAGGATAGTTTTTGATTACCCAATTTTTCCTTCCCACGGTGCCCCGTGGCCTGGTGGCAAAAGCTCTCTCTTCACACGGTGAGGGTCCGGGTTCGATTCCCGGCGAAGGAGTGGAAACATCGGGCGTGTTTCCTTACACCGGTTGTCTATGTTTACCCATTAGTAAAATGGGTACCTGGGTGTTAGTCGACTGGTGTGGGTCGTATCCTTGGACAAAACTGACCTAATTTGACTCACGAAATCGTAATGACAAGATTGCAAACAAACCATAATACGGGTGGGGTTAGAACCCGCGGTCAAGTGTCTCAAAACTCCAGACCGTCGCGTTAACCACTGGGCCAGTGGCTAACGCGATGGTCTGGAGTTTTGAGACTCTGATCGCGGGTTCTCCCCCTTTTTATGGTCTGACCTAATTTGCCCGAAATGCTAGCATAACAAGGGGCTTTCTATATAGTAGCCTGTCAGTGCTGTCAGCTAGGACTGTATACCTTGTACATGTAGTAAAATAAAGATATTATTAAATATTTTAAATATTTGCAATATATAGAGTTCAGCAGAGCAGAAAAATAATGAGTGAGAAACCAAACTAAGTTGTCTCACTGCGGTTGTGCTTACAACTCATACAAGAGAAACAGTGTGTACTCACCCTACTTGTAAGAGACTAACTCCAATCAGGAGTCTCATTATAATATCAATCCCGCTGGAGTCTTCCTCTAACCCAATTGGTTGACTTATAAATCTGGCAGCGAATCAGTGTGACTTGGGGCCCCCGGAACCGCACCTTCTTAAACCTGAGTACCTGGTAGTGAGGGAAAGTAGGAAGTGATTGTGTAGCGAATGATGAATAAATTATTATAATCAAAAGAAGCTCTAAACCGCAAGGGTCATCAGCGATGCTGAATAAAATGTTCCGCACTTGACATAGTAAAGAAACACTTGTTATTGGTAGTAATTCATGAAACCATTAAGTCATGGGATTTTTAGAACTAGTTTTGATTAATGGGAATATACTCTGCCCCCCGAAGCAATTTAAAAATTTGGGAGCATCAGACAGTTTATGATTAGATAATATTTTTCACTTAATTAGACTAGCTGTCAATCACAGCGAAATGGATATAACGCAATTATTTATGTTACGTAAATATAAATACTGGGGCCTAGGGAATACACAGCCTAGGGCCAAGCTTGTTTCTTCACAAAAAAATTTAACTAGTTGGTCAATACACTGTCTGGAAGGATAGATAAATTTACCTTATATTTATTATCAGGAAGGTCTCATAAACTAACATATACAAAAATATAATATATTTCATTCCCCAAACCTTGGTTGTGTGCGGGTGTCTGGTGGAGCCCTGGAGTTGACCTGGTGCAACTTCATTCTCATCATGGCGGATGGTTACAGACGCCGGGTGGAATACTGTTGGTATTGAACTA
>WNWK01045159.1:0-14838 GCA_009830355.1 Cherax destructor
AAAGTGGACAGAGACAGAATGTTCCAGAGATGGGACACAACAACAAGGGGACACAGATGGAAGTTGAAGACTCAGATGAATCACAGAGATGTTAGGAAGTATTTCTTCAGTCACAGAGTTGTCGGGAAGTGGAATAGTTTAGGAAGCGATGTAGTGGAGGCAGGCTCTATACATAGCTTTAAGCAGAGGTATGATAAAGCTCATGGCGCAGGGAGAGTGACCCAGTAGCGGCCAGTGAAGAGGCGGGGCCAGGAGCTTTGAATCGACCCCTGCAACCACAACTAGGTGAGTACAACTAGGTGAGTACACCTAAAAATAACTCACCCTGAACAAATATCGACAGAATCATCAATACACCTTCCTCAAACATCAACCTTCATCCTTCACTCCTGACACCATCTACTGACCTACTCAGTCCTCCAGGACGGTAACTCGAAGCTACGACTCTGTGTCCCTCACCTGTAATCAAGTTCTGCAGTCGTTGTTTTGACTTCTGAACTGAGGTCCGTATGCATCGTTTCGCTCACAAATTAGAGATAAAACTTTAGTAGACGTTTCGGTGCGTCCTAAACCATTATCAGGTTGTATGAGTAGACGGGTAGGCAAGTAGACTTAAATATCCTGGGGTATAAGAGACAGGCTATCAGGGGAACTGGGAGAGACTTAAAGATCCTGGGGTATAAGAGACAGGCTATCAGGGGAGCTGGGGGAGACTTAAAGATCCTGGGGCACAAGAGACAGGCTATCAGGGGAGCTGGAGGAGACTTAAAGATCCTGGGGTATAAGAGACAGGCTATCAGGGGAACTGGGGGAGACTTAAAGATCCTGGGGTATAAGAGACAGGCTATCAGGGGAGCTGGGGGAGACTTAAAGATCCTGGGGTATAAGAGACAGGCTATCAGGGGAACTGGGGGGAGATTTAAAGATCCTGGGGTACAAGAGACAGGCTATCAGGGGAACTGGGGGAGATTTAAAGATCCTGGGGCACAAGAGACAGGCTATCAGAGGAGCTGGGGGAGACTTAAAGATCCTGGGGCACAAGAGACAGGCTATCAGGGGAGCTGGAGGAGACTTAAAGATCCTGGGGTATAAGAGACAGGCTATCAGGGGAGCTGGGGGAGACTTAAAGATCCTGGGGTATAAGAGACAGGCTATCAGGGGAGCTGGGGGAGACTTAAAGATCCTGGTTTATAAGAGACAGGCTGCCAGGGGAGCTTGGGAAACTTAAAGATCCTGGGGTATAAGAGACAGGCAATCAGGGGAGCTGGGGGAGACTTAAAGATCCTGAGGTACAAGAGACAGGCTATCAGGGAAGCTGGGGGAGACTTAAAGATCCTGGGGTACAAGAGACAGGCTATCAGGGGAACTGGAGGAGACTTAAAGATCCTTGGGTATAAGAGACAGGCTATCAGGGGAACTGGGGGAGACTTAAAGATCCTGGGGTATAAGAGACAGGCTATCAGGGGAGCTGGGGAGACTTAAAGATCCTGGGGTATAAGAGACAGGCTATCAGGGGAACGGGGGGGAGACTTAAAGATCCTGGGGTACAAGAGACAGGCTATCAGGGGAACTGGGGGAGATTTAAATATCCTGGGGCACAAGAGACAGGCTATCAGGGGAGCTGGGGGAGACTTAAAGATCCTGGGGCACAAGAGACAGGCTATCAGGGGAGCTGGAGAAGACTTAAAGATCCTGGGGTATAAGAGACAGGCTATCAGGGGAGCTGGGGGAGACTTAAAGATCCTGGGGTATAAGAGACAGGCTATCAGGGGAGCTGGGGAGACTTAAAGATCCGGGGGTATAAGAGACAGGCTGTCAGGGGAGCTGGGGGAGATTTAAAGATCCTGGGGTATAAGAGACAGGCTATCAGGGGAGCTGGGGGAGACTTAAAGATCCTGGGTACAAGAGACAGGCTATCAGGGGAGCTGGAGGAGACTTAAAGATCCTTGGGTATAAGAGACAGGCTATCAGGGGAACTGGGGGAAATTTAAAGATCCTGGGGTATAAGAGACAGGCTATCAGGGAACTGGGGAGACTTAAAGATCCTGGGGTATAAGAGACAGGCTATCAGGGGAACTGGGGGAGACTTAAAGATCCTGGGGTATAAGAGACAGGCTATCAGGGGAACTGGGGAAGACTTAAAGATCCTGGGGTATAAGAGACAGGCTATCAGGGGAACTGGGGGAGACCTAAAGATCCTGGGGTATAAGAGACAGGCTATCAGGGGAGCTGGGGGAGACTTAAAGATCCTGGGGTATAAGAGACAGGCTATCAGGGGAACTGGGGGAGACTTAAAGATCCTGGGGAATAAGAGACAGGCTATCAGGGGAACTGGGGGAGACTTAAAGATCCTGGGGTACAAGAGACAGGCTATCAGGGGAACTGGGGGACACTTAAAGATCCTGGAGCACAAGAGACAGGTTATCAGGGGAACTGGGGGAGACTTAAAGATCCTGGGGTATAAGAGACAGGCTATCAGGGGAGCTGGGGGAGACTTAAAGATCCTGGGGACTTTCTCATACACACACAAGATGGTCCATTCTGGCGGAAGTCTGCCACAGGAAGTCTATAAACGCCGGACTGAGGCTGTCAGCGGAGAAGAACTGAGAAGTTTGGCTTTCAGTGAGGATTCCTGCGTGTCACAGCGCTCAACAGTCTGACTGATCACAAGACTGGCATTAACAAGTGATTCTTTAATTCACAAATATATCTAACAATATATATATATATATATATATATATATATATATATATATATATATATATATATATATATATATATATATATATATATAGTATATATATAATGTCTGCATTAGGTAAAACTGGTCAATTAGCAAGAACTCATCTAAAATTAAGTCCTTTCTAAAATTTTCTCTATACGTTTAAAGATATATTTTTTCATTTAAGTTAATGTAAGAATTTATAATTTTGTACCAAGAGAAACTTTGAAAACCTACCTAACCTTATTACAACAAGCGCAATTTAATTTAGCCTAACCCAACTAAATATATTTTAGATACGTTAACATTAATTTAATAATAAACAAACACAATGAAATATATGTTTTTCGTTATGTTCAGAATGATTTTGGGAAATTATTGCATACACAAATTTTCACTTGTCTTATATGGCAAGTGAGCGTTGCTATTTAAGCCAAAATAGCAAGTTTTACCTAATCGGCACGACATATATATATATATATATATATATATATATATATATATATATATATATATATATATATATATATATATATATATATATATATATATATATATATATATATATATATATATATATATATATATATATATATATATATATATATATATATATATATATATATATATATTTTTATATATATATATATATATATATATATATATATATATATATATATATATATATATATATATATATATATATATGAGGTATAGGATCAAGATATATCCATTAATTCACAGTCTATTAAATTCTCTTTGAGAATACAACAATAAATGGCTTGAAGTCCTCGTAAAACAGAGAAAAACTTTCTTGACACACGAGCGGCGAGGCTAAACCTGACACCACTAACAACACTAGCACCACCAACAATAACACCTTCACCAACAATAACACCATCACCAACAATAACACCATCACTAACAATAACACCTTCACCAACAATAACACCATCACCAACAATAACACCATCACCAACAATAAAACCATCACCAACAATAACACCTTCACCAACAATAACACCATCACCAACAATAACACCATAACCAATAATAACACTTTCACCAACAATAACACCTTCACCAACAATAACACCATCACCAACAATAACACCTTCACCAACAATAATACCATCACCAACAATACCACCTTCACCAACAATAATACCATCACCAACAATAACACCTTCACCAACAATAACACACCATCACTAACAATAACACCTTCACCAACAATAACACCATCACCAACAATAACACCTTCACCAACAATAACACCTTCACCAACAATAACACTTTCAATAACAATAACACCTTCACCAACAATAACACCATCACCAACAATAATACCTTCACCAACAATAACACCTTCACCAACAATAACACCTTCACCAACAATAACACCATCACCAACAATAACACCTTTACCAACAATAACACCATCACCAACAATAACACCTTCGCCAACAATAACACCTTCACCAACAATAACACCTTCACCAACAATAACACCATCACCAACAATAACACCTTCAACAACAATAACACCATCACCAACAATAACACCTTCGCCAACAATAACACCTTCACCAACAATAACACCTTCATCAACAATAACACCATCACCAACAATAACACCTTCACCAACAATAACACCTTCACCAACAATAACACCTTCACCAACAATAACACCTTCACCAACAATAACACCTTCACCAACAATAACACCTTCAACAACAATAACACCTTCACCAACAATAACACCATCACCAACAATAACACCTTCACTAACAATAACACCTTCACCAACAATAACAACTTCATTAACAATAACACCTTCACCAACAATAACACCATCACCAACAATAACACCATCACTAACAATAACACTTTCACCAACAATAACACCTTCACCAACAATAACACCTTCACCAACAATAACACCATCACCAACAATAACACCATCACCAACAATAACCATCACAAACAATAACACCTTCACCAACAATAACACCTTCACCAACAATAACAACTTCACCAACAATAACACCTTCACCAACAATAACACCTTCACCAACAATAACACCTTCACCAACAATAACAACTTCACCAACAATAACACCTTCACCAACAATAACACCTTCACCAACAATAACACCTTCACAAACAATAACACCTTCACCAACAATAACAACTTCACCAACAATAACACCTTCACCAACAATAACACCTTCACCAACAATAACACCTTCACCAACAATAACAACTTCACCAACAATAACACCTTCACCAACAATAACACCTTCACCAACAATAACACCTTCACTAACAATAACAACTTCACCAACAATAACACCTTCACCAACAATAACACCTTCACCAACAATAACACCTTCACCAACAATAACACCTTCACCAACAATAACAACTTCACCAACAATAACACCTTCACCAACAATAACACCTTCACCAACAATAACACCTTCACCAACAATAACAACTTCACCAACAATAACACCTTCACCAACAATAACTCCTTCACCAACAATAACACCTTCACCAACAATAACAACTTCACCAACAATAACACCTTCACCAACAATAACACCTTCACCAACAACAACACCTTCAGCAACAATAACAACTTCACCAACAATAACACCTTCACCAACAATAACACCTTCACTAACAATAACAACTTCACCAACAATAACACCTTCAGCAACAATAACACCTTCACCAATAATAAAACCATCACCAACAATAACACCTTCACTAACAATAACACCTTCACCAACAATAACACCTTCACCAACAATAACACCTTCACCAACAATAACACCTTCACTAACAATAACACCTTCACCAACAATAACAACTTCACCAACAATAACACCATCACCAACAATAACACCTTCACTAACAATAACACCTTCACCAACAATAACAACTTCACCAACAATAACACCATCACCAACAATAACACCTTCACTAACAATAACACCTTCACCAACAATAACACCTTCACCAACAATAACACCATCACCAACACTACTCGGAACAGATGTTGTTAACATAAAACAAAACAATTTTAAACATTATAAAACACAAATTAAAAACAGCAGTAAGTTTAAATCTCTCACAAAAGATCAACAATGCAGTGGAAGTCAAGGCTGTGGACACTTAATAAAAGAACACGAATAAAACTATTCTCTCTCTCTTAAAGTAAAAAGCACACTATAAATCTCTTACACACTTTTGAGAACTATATCACTTTATGACTCTCTCTCTCTTTATATATACTGTATATATATATATATATATATATATATATATATATATATATATATATATATATATATATATATATATATATATTATATATATATATATATATATATATATATGCGATTAGGTAAAACTGGTCAATTAGCAAGAACTCATCTAAAATTAAGTCCATTCTAAAATTTTCTCTTATACGTTTAAAGATATATTTTTTTCATTTATGTTAATGTAAGAATTTATAATTTTGTACCAAGAGAAACTTTGAAAACCTACCTAACCTTATTACAACAAGCGCAATTTAATTTAGCCTAACCCAACTAAATATATTTTAGATACGTTAACATTAATTTACTAATAAACAAACACAATGAAATATATTTTTTTCGTTATGTTCAGGATGATTTTGGCGAAATTATTGCATACACAAATTTTCACTTGTCTTATATGGCAAGGTGAGCGTTGCTATTTAAGCCAAAATCACAAGTTTTACCTAATCGGCACGACATATATATATATATATATATATGTCGTGCCGATTAGGTAAAACTGGTCAATTAGCAAGAACTCATCTTAAATTAAGTCCTTTCTAAAATTTTCTCTTATACGTTTAAAGATATATTTTTTTCATCTATGTTAATGTAAGAATTTATAATTTTGTACCAAGAGAAACTTTGAAAACCTACCTAACCTTATTACAACAAGCGCAATTTAATTTAGCCTAACCCAACTAAATATATTTTAGATACGTTAACATTAATTTTAAACTAATAAACAAACACAATGAAATATTTTTTTTTCGTTATGTTCAGAATGATTTTGGCGAAATTATTGCATACACAAATTTTCACCTGTCTTATATGGCAAGGTGAGCGTTGCTATTTAAGCCAAAATCCAAGTTTTACCTAATCGGCACGATATATATATATATATATATATATATATATATATATATTTTAATGTCGTGCCGATTAGGTAAAACTGGTCAATTACAAGAACTCATCTAAAATTAAGTCCTTTCTAAAATTTTCTCTTATACGTTTAAAGATATATTTTTTTCATTTATGTTAATGTAAGAATTTATAATTTTGTACCAAGAGAAACTTTGAAAACCTACCTAACCTTATTACAACAAGCGCAATTTAATTTAGCCTAACCCAAGTAAATATATTTTAGATACGTTAACATTAATTTAATAATAAACAAACACAATGAAATATATTTTTTTCGTTATGTTCAGAATGATTTTGGCGAAATTATTGCATACACAAATTTTCGCTTGTCTTATATGGCAAGGTGAGCGTTGCTATTTAAGCCAAAATCGCAAGTTTTACCTAATCGGCACGACATATATATATATATATATATATATATATATATATATATATATATATATATATATATATATATATATATATATATATATATATATATATATATATATATATATATATATATATATATATATATATATATATATATATATATATATATATATATATATATATATTACTACATACTAATATACTACTTTACATTGTATACTATAGTATATATATCATACCAGTATATATTATTACTAGTATATTAGATATAGTATATATATATATATATATATATATATATATATATATATATATATATATATATATATATATATATATATATATATATATATATATATATATATATATATATATATATACTATTGTAAATTTTGTCAGGTTGATGGTCGCTCACCATGCCCAGCCCTTCTAGGGCAGGGTAGGTGCCAAGGCTGGAGCTTGCTACCATCTGCGGCTCGCAAGCCTGTCCTTCCCGTCAGCCTCCTTGGGGCGGGGAAGGTGGCAGACCAGAGGGGTCTAGCATCTATCTACCTACGTGCTTGTGGGCGAATATGGCTAGGCCTGGGACCAGTTGGTCCCACCGCTGAGGGGTACCCCCTCCCATGGGAGACTTCGGTCTCTGCTACTCCCACGCCAGGGAGCCGGAGCCGGGTCGCCATCTGGTAAAGACCCGGGCCGGGAGATTTCCCGGTGAATCAACACCTCCTCCTCCTTTGTCAGGTTAACGAATTTATTGGCATGAGGATCGAGCCTCCGTCGCTCATCCACACGGGTTTAGCGCTTCAGGCGATGTTGTATTTTGATTTGAGCCTACGACATCACCTCTACGCTTAGCATCGCTAGTTTTAAGGCCTAGAAAGTGCCTAGATTTATTTCTCAATCCAAGTTGCCAGGATTCTCTCAGCTTGCTTCGTAGACCTTGTTATTAGGGGTATGTCATAGGGATGCCAAGTAAAGTATGCCCGGTTAAGTATGCCCAGTAAAGTATGCCTGGTTAAGTATGCCCAGTAAAGTATACTCAGTAAAGTATATTCAGTAAAGCATACAGTAAAGTATACCAAACAAAGTATGCCCAATAAAGTATACCCAGTAAAGTATGCCCAGTAAAGTATACCCAGTAAAGTATACCCAGTAAAGTATACCCAGTAAAGTATACCCATTAAAGTATACCAATAAAGTATGCCCAGTAAAGTTTACCAGTAAAAGATAACCCAGTAAAGTTTAACCCAGTAAAGTACATAATCCAGTAAAGTATACCAGTAAAGATAACCAGTAAAGTTTACCAGTAAAGTATACCAGTAACAGTAAATATCAGTAAAGTATACCCAGTAAAGTATACCCAGTAAAGTATACTCAGTAAAGATAACCCAGTAAAGTTTACCCAGTAAAGATAACCCAGTAAAGTTACACATAAAGTATACCCAGTAAAGTATACCCAGTAAAGTATACCCAGTAAAGTTTACCCAGTAAAGTATACCCAGTAAAGTATACCCAGTAAAGTATACCCAGTAAAGTATACCCAGTAAAGTATACCCAGTAAAGTATACCCAGTAAAGTTACCCAGTAATATACCCAATAAAGTATACCCAGTAAAGTATACCAGAAAGTATACCAGTAAAGTATACCCAGTAAAGTATGCAAAGTAAAGTAAACCCAATAAAGTATGCCCAGTAAAGTATACATAATAAAGTATACCCAGTAAAGTATACCCAATAAAGTATACCCAGTAAAGTATACCCATTAAAGTATACCTATTAAAGTACACTCAGTAAAATATACCCAGTAAAGTATACCCAGTAAAGTATACCCAGTAAAGTATACCCAGTAAAGAATACCCAGTAATGTATACCCAGTAAAGTGTACCTAGTAAAGTATACCCAGTAAAGTATACCCAGTAAAGTTTACCCAGTAAAATATACCCAGTAAAGTTTACCCAGTAAAGTATACCCAGTAAAGTATACCTAGTAAAGTATACCCAGTAAAGTATAACCAGTAAAGTATACCCAGTAAAGGATAACCAGTAAAGTATAACCAGTAAAGTATACCCAGTAAAGTATAACCTGTAAAGTATACCCAGTAAAGTATAACTAGTAAAGTATAACCAGTAAAGTATACCCAGTAAAGTATAACCAGTAAAGTATAACCAGTAAAGTATACCCTGTAAAGTATACCCAGTAAAGTATACCCAGTAAAGATACCCAGTAAGTATCCAGTAAAGTATACCAAGTATACCCAGTAAAGTATACCAGTAAAGTATACAGTAAAGTATACCAAATAAAGTATAACCAGTAAAGTATACCCAGTAAAGTATACCAGTAAAGTATACCAGTAAAGTATACCCAGTAAAGTATAACCAGTAAAGTATACCCATAAAGTATACCCAGTAAAGATACCTAGTAAAGTATACCCAGTAAAGTATACCCAGTAAAGTATACCCAGTAAATATACCCAGTAAAGTATAACCAGTAAAGTATACCCAGTAAAGTATACCCAGTAAAGTATAACCAGAAAGATAACAGTAAGTATACCCAGTAAAGTATAATACAAGTAACAGTAAAGTAAAGTAAGTATACCCAGTAAAGTATACAGTATATAACGTAAAGTATCAGTATACCCAGTAAAGTATACCCAGTAAAGTATACCCAGTAAAGTATACCCATAAAGTATACCCAGTAAAGTATAACCAGTAAAGATACCCAGTAAAGTATACCAGTAGTAACAGTAAATAATAAAGTACCAGAAAGTATACCAGTAAATATACAGTAAAGTATACCAGTAAAGTATACCTATTAAAGTATACCCAGTAAAGTATCACCCAGTAAAGTATACCCATAAGTAAAGTATACCCAGTAAAGTATAACCAGTAAGTATACAGTAAATATACCCAGTAAGGTATACCCAGTAAAGTATACCAGTAAAGTATAACCAGTAAAGTATACCCAGTAAAGTATACCCAGTAGATAAAGTAATATACAGTAAAGTATACAGTAAGTATACCCAGTAAAGTATGCCCAGTAAAGTATAACCAAGTAAAGTATCCAAGTAACGAAGTATACCCAGTAAAGTATACCCAGTAAAGTATACCCAGTAAAGTATACACCAGTAAAGTTTGAATATAGTAAAGTATACCAGTAAAGTATACCCAGTAAAGTATACCCAGTAAAGTATACCCAGTAAGTATACCCAGTAAAGTTACCCAGTAAAGTATAACCCAGTAAAGTATACCAGTAAAGTATACCAGTAAAGTATACCCAGTAAAGTATACCAGTAAAGTATACCCAGTAAAGTTACCCAGTAAAGTATACCCAGTAAAGTATCCAGTAAAGATACCAGTAAAGTATACCAGTAAAGTATACCCAGTAAAGTATACCCAGTAAAGTTTAACCAGTAAAGTATACCCAGTAAAGTATACCCAGTAAAGTATACCCAGTAAAGTATACCCAGTAAAGTATACCCAGTAAAGTATACCCAGTAAAGTTTACCCAGTAAAGTATACCCAATAAAGTATACCCAGTAAAGTATACCCAGCAAAGTATACCCAGTAAAGTATACCCAGTAAAGTATGCAAAGTAAAGTAAACCCAATAAAGTATGCCCAGTAAAGTATACATAATAAAGTATACCCAGTAAAGTATACCCATAAAGTATACCCAGTAAAGTATACCCAGTAAAGTATACCATAAAGTACACTCCAGTAAAGTATACCCAGTAAAGTATACCCAGTAAAGTATACCATAGTAACAGTAAAGATACCCAGTAAAGTATACCCAGTAAAGTTACCAGTAAAGTATACCAGTAAAGTATACCCAGTAAAGTTACCCAGTAAAATATACCCAGTAAAGTTACCCATAAAAGTATACCAGTAAAGTATACCAGTAAAGTATACCCAGTAAAGTATACCAGTAAAGATACCCGTAAGTAACAGTATTAACCCGTAAAGATACCCAGTAAAGTATAACCAGTAAAGTATACCCAGTAGAGTATAATAGTATAACCAGTAAAGTATACCCAGTAAAGTATAACCAGTAAAGTATAACCAGTAAAGTATACCCAGTAAAGTATACCAGTAAAGTATACCCAGTAAAGTATACCCAGTAAAGTATACCCAGTAAAGTATACCCAGTAAAGTATACCCAGTAAAGTATAACCAGTAAAGTATACCCAGTAAAGTATAACCAGTAAAGTATAACCAGTAAAGTATACCCAGTAAAGTATAACCAGTAAAGTATACCCAGTAAAGTATACCCAGTAAAGTATAACCAGTAAAGTATACCCTGTAAAGTATACCCAGTAAAGAATACCTAGTAAAGTATACCCAGTAAAGTATACCCAGTAAAGTATACCCAGTAAACTATACCCAGTAAAGTATAACCAGTAAAGTATACCCAGTAAAGTATACCCAGTAAAGTATACCCAGTAAAGTATACCCAGTAAAGTATACCCAGTAATATAACAGAAGTATAACCAGTAAAGTATACTCCAGTAAAGTATAACCAGTAAAGTAACCCGTAAAATAACCAAGTATACCCAGTAAAGTATACCAGTAAGTATACCCAGTAAAGTATACCCAGTAAAGTATAACCAGTAAAGTATAACCAGTAAAGTATACCAGTAAAGTATCCCAGTAAAGTATAACCAGTAAAGTATAACCAGTAAAGTATACCCAGTAAAGTATACCCAGTAAAGTATACCCAGTAAAGTAAACAGTAAAGTATAACCAGTAAAGTATACCAGTAAAGTATAACCAGTAAAGTATACCAGTAAAGTATACCCAGTAAAGTATACAGTAAAGATAATCCAGTAAAGTATACCAGTAAAGTATACCCAGTAAAGTATAACCAGTAAGTATACCCAGTAAAGTATCCCAGTAAAGTATACCAGTAAAGTATAACCAGTAAAGTATACACCAGTAAAAGTATACCCAGTAAAGTATAACCAGTAAAGTATAACCAGTAAGTATCCAGTAAGTATACCAGTAAAGTATAACCCAGTAAAGTATACCAGTAAAGTATACCCAGTAAAGTATAACCAGTAAAGTATACCCAGTAAAGTATAACCAGTAAAGTATACCCAGTAAAGTATAACTAGTAAAGTATACTCAGTAAAGTATACCCAGTAAAGTATAACCAGTAAAGTATACCCAGTAAAGTATACCCAGTAAAGTATACCCAGTAAAGTATACCCAGTAAAGTATAACCAGTAAAGTATAACCAGTAAAGTATACCCAGTAAAGTATACTAGTAAAGTATACCCAGTAAAGTATACCAGTAAAGTATACCCAGTAAAGTATACCCAGTAAAGTATAACCAGTAAAGTATACCCAGTAAAGTATACCCAGTAAAGTATACCCAGTAAAGTATAACCAGTAAAGTATACCCAGTAAAGTATACCCAGTAAAGTATACCCAGTAAAGTATGCCCAGTAAAGTATAACAAGTAAAGTATACCCAGTAAAGTATAACCAGTAATTAACTAACATATCGTAAAGTATAACCAGTAAAGTATACCAGTAAAGTATACCCTAAAGATCCCAGAAAGATACCCAGTAAAGATACCCAGTAAGTATACAGTATATCCCAGTAAAGTATACCCAGTAAAGTATAACCAGTAAAGTACACCCAGTAAAGTATACCCAGTAAAGTATAACCAGTCTAGCTACAAAAATTCAATTTTATTCTTTGAACAACAAATTAACGACAATAAATTGGATTTATTCAATTAAATGATTTATTATGACAAAAATATATGGTAATGGAAACCCCCCTATGCGAGGGGGGAATATATATGTATGGGGAGGGGGGGTGACGGGAATCATTAATGGAGGGGTTTAACATGTCTGTAAAAAATATTCTGCCCTTTTAGACGAAGGATCAAACGCTAAACCCATACGGGTTTAGCGTTTCATTTAATACATTTTATAATATTAATGATGTTGATGATAATTATAATAATAATGATGATAATATTAATAATAATAATAAGTTAATAATAATAGGTTAATAATAATAGGTTAATAATAATAGGTTAATAATAATAGGTTAATAATAATAGTAGTAGTAGGTTGGTAACACAACCACCCAGGGAGGTACTACCGTCCTGTGGTAGTAGGTTGGTAGTCAGCAACCACCCAGGGAGGTACTACCGTCCTGTGGTAGTAGGTTGGTAGTCAGCAACCACCCAGGGAGGTACTACCGTCCTGTGGTAGAGGTTGGTAGACAGCAACCACCCAGGGAGGTACTACCGTCCTGTGGTAGTAGGTTGGTAGACAGCAACCACCCAGGAGGTACTACCGTCCTGTGGTAGTAGGTTGGTAGACAGCAACCACCCAGGGAGGTACTACCGTCCTGTGGTAGTAGGTTGGTAGACAGCAACCACCCAGGGAGGTACTACCGTCCTGTGGTAGTAGGTTGGTAGACAGCAACCACCCAGGGAGGTACTACCGTCCTGTGGTAGTAGCTTGGTAGACAGCAACCACCCAGGGAGGTACTACCGTCCTGTGGTAGTAGTTGGTAGTCAGCAACCACCCAGGGAGGTACTACAGTACTGTGGTAGTAGCTGGTAGACAGCAACCACCCAGGGAGGTACTACGTCCTGTGGTAGTAGGTTGGTAGTCAACAACCACCCAGGGAGGTACTACCGTCCTGTGGTAGTAGGTTGGTAGTCAGCAACCACCCAGGGAGGTACTACCGTCCTGTGGTAGTAGGTTGGTAGTCAACAACCACCCAGGGAGGTACTACCGTCCTGTGGTAGTAGCTTGGTAGTCAGCAACCACCCAGAGAAGTACTACCGTCCTGTGGTAGTAGGTTGGTAGACAGCAACCACCCAGGGAGGTACTACAGTCCTGTGGTAGTAGGTTGGTAGACAGCAACCACCCAGGGAGGTAATACCGTCCTGTAGTAGTAGGATGGTAGACAGCAACCACCCAGGGAGGTACTACAGTCCTGTGGTAGTAGGTTGGTAGACAGCAACCACTCAGGGAGGTACTACCGTCCTGTGGTAGTAGGATGGTAGACAGCAACCACCCAGAGAGGTACTACCGTCCTGTGGTAGTAGGGTGGTAGACAGCAACCACTCAGGGAGGTACTACCGTCCTGTGGTAGTAGGACTGGTAGACAGCAACCACCCAGAGAGGTACTACCGTCCTGTGGTAGTAGGTGGTAGACAGCAACCACTCAGGAGGTACTACCGTCCTGTGGTAGTAGGGTGGTAGACAGCAACCACTCAGGGAGGTACTACCGTCCTGTGGTAGTAGGGTGGTAGACAGCAACCACCCAGAGAGGTACTACCGTCCTGTGGTAGTAGGGTGGTAGACAGCAACCACTCAGGGAGGTACTACCGTCCTGTGGTAGTAGGATGGTAGACAGCAACCACCCAGGGAGGTACTACCGTCCTGTGGTAGTAGGGTGGTAGACAGCAACCACCCAGGAGGTACTACCGTCCTGTGGTAGTAGGGTGGTAGACAGCAACCACTCAGGAGGTACTACCGTCC
>WNWK01045160.1:0-14836 GCA_009830355.1 Cherax destructor
GTTTTTTAATGTTTTGTGTCAGTCACA
The DNA here is from genome assembly GCA_009830355.1 of Cherax destructor. Taxonomy (NCBI): domain Eukaryota; kingdom Metazoa; phylum Arthropoda; class Malacostraca; order Decapoda; family Parastacidae; genus Cherax; species Cherax destructor. The sequence continues at coordinate 28 of WNWK01045160.1, forward strand.
ATAAGATAGTGAGGTGGTGGGGTGGGGGTTCCAATGTTCACATTAGGTTATAATAATATACGTTTTTAAAAATTATTATACCAAACTTTTTCCCGATAAAAGTAATAGAAAAATGGTAATGTGTAGGTCTCTTTGGGGGTAGATGGGATTGTAGGGGGTCAATTTTTTTAGGGTTTTTCCATTGTGTTATTAAATACATAACGGTTTGTGCGTTTTGGCAGTAAGTAACGTACGAGGTGCCTAAATATGTGTTATATATTTTAAGTGTTTATTGTAAACGATGCATTTTTGTTTTTCCATAGTTTGCGGATGTTTGTACGTTCGGTTGTTGGTTTGTATTGCAATAATCATATTTGATATAAGGTGCCATATTGATGTATTTTGTGTATTTCGTTTACATTAAATATAATAAGAAAAATGCTCATGATTGTTATGGGAATAGGAAATTTAATGTGCAGATTTATTTTAGGGTAGGTGGGGGGAAGGGGGTCTTTTTTTTATAATTATCGATTATGATGCTAAATAAATTACGTGTTGTTCTTACTGGCAGTTAAAATTGTTCATGATGCCAATGATATGTATTTTTATATTGTCTTGTGCTTTATTGTCAGTATTTGCATTGTAGGTTTTTTGTATTCTCCTTTTATTTGGGTTTTTGAAGCCGAGATTCATTTTATTTATAAAATGGGTGTTTGGTTGTATTATTGTAATATCCTGTACTGGTTATAAGGTCATATTGATTTGTGTGTATGTATAATGTCTTTTAAATAAAATTAAAAAAATCGTTGTATGTTTTACGGCATTTGAAAAAAGGTGTGTCTAATGTTACATTGCAATCCACATGATGGAAAACAATTGTTTATATATTTTTTAGTTTTAAATGTTCTTGGGTGTTTTTGAGAGGTTTTTGGATATGTATTGATGGTTGTGTATGTAGAACATTGAATTCTTTATACGAACGTTGGTGATTTGTGCTTTGTAATGTTTTTCATTGTGTTGTTTGGGGAACGTGGATAGTCTTATCGCGGTAGGGAAAATTTTATATATTTTTTGTTTAATATTTTCTAATGTGTCTTCTTATGTTCTGTTATTTAGATCAAATAGTGTAGATTGTAGTACGGGGTGTCCTATTGGGTAATTTGATGTTCTTGGATATTATTATTTTGCTATGTGCATTGTACCCCGTTTCAATAAAATAAAAAAAAAAAAAATACACAATAAGAACATTAACCACTAAAACATATATAAACAATTTTTTTCCCAAATCATGTGGATTGTAATGTAATACACTCCTTTATTAAAATCCCGAAAAACATACCCCAAATTAACACGCCCCATGACACACCCCTGACCCCCTACCCCACCCGGTGCATGCCGCACTATAAAAACCCCCCCCATGCCCCTTCTCCAGATTTTTCAGATGGAAACCCCCATCATGAAACTGAACAGAGCCCCCACACTGTAAATACCCCCACACACGACAGTTGCCCCCCAATTACACCTTATCCTTAATTTTTCTTTTTTAGATTTTTTTTAAAAAAACTTACAATTTTTTAGCAATCCCCAAAGTAGTCCCCTTTACAAGTAAGGTCATAACAAAGATATAAAAAAACAACAGTAAGCACTAAACCCCCACAAGAATGTGCCATAATAACACCAAAAACCAACTACCTATAACAACGAAACTTCAAAATAAAAACATTAAACTTACAAAAAAAACCTTAAAAGCCCCGAAAAAAACGATAACCATCCCAATCTTAATGATGCTTACAAAGCGTTGTCAATACAACTTTAAAACTGAGACATAAATGCAACATACAATACAAAATATAGCGTTACAAAACCCCTTAACCCCCCCACAATGCTAAAACAAACTTAAACCACAAACATAAAAAAAAAAAAATGAAATTTTTTTTTTTTTTTTTTAAAAAGTCCATCTCACAAATAAAACATCAAGCATTCCAAATGAAAGTAACAAAAAAAAACAGTGTTAGGTCCTATAAGATCTGCAAACATTACACATATACAAAAAACATATATAAGATCCCATCCAACATGTATACAAAAAAAAAACACAAAATATACCTAACTGAAACAAAACATAGAAACCCCAAAAAGGGTTTTAAAAAAAACGAGAAAACCCTAAACCTACAAACTAAAAAACCCGAGATAATCTGACCCAACAATAATAATGATCTTTAAAACCCCACACATTGCTGCAAGTCATATAAACTTCAGTAAAAGGAAAAACCCTGGCCTGGTACCAACACCTCACAGTGATAAAGTCTCGGATCATCCCATCCAGCGTCTATACATACATAGAAAGAAAGAACTGCATTACATCTCCCTTTTATTAAAATACGAGGAATTTGCCTGATAACAAGCCATGAAAAAAATAAATAGTATAAAAAACTTTCCCCCTTTGGGAAAAAAGAACCATAAGGAAAACCAAAATATAAACACTTAGGGGCACACCTGGCCCCAAGGAAGGCAAACCCCTTTTTGGAAAAAACCTAAAAAACCAAAAAAGGGCAAAAGAACCACCCAAAACCCCCTCCCCCTTGAGTCACCAAACATACCACACACATACTCATCCATTAAAAAAAAAAACCCCTCCCCCCTTTCCCCAAAAGGGGGAAAAGGGGTGGTTTAAGGGGGAAAACCCGGAGAAACCACCTTTTCCCCCAAACCCCCATACAAAAAACCCCACGAAAACAACTTTCACACCTAACCCTAACCCCCCACACCAGAGCCCAAACCCCCTTCCTTGAAAAAAAACCCCAGAACCTATAGCTCAGAGTTAACCAAACCCGACCCCATCGACAATTGCCTATAACCCTCAAAAAAAACCTACCCCACACCCCCCCCATACAACCCTGGTTCCTACACTTAGTCCTAAAAAAATCTCGTTCCCAAAACCCTAATCCTAACATCCCCGAACCTCCCTCATACTCCACGAAACATAAATATAACCCAATACCAAATAATCACCGAAACCCTAAATCCTCTGGGCCCCCCACAACACCCAGATTAACACACCGTCGCTAAACCCCGGGTTGAGCGGACGTCGAAAACCTGCCTCTACCAGCCCGGACTTTGTTTTTTTCACAACATGGCACAGGGGGGTCGTCGCCGAGTTAACACTGTGTGTATTCGATATTTGGGGCCTTTAGAATGTTTTGTTCTACTGACTGCCATTATACGGGGCGTCTACGTTGGAGAATGACGATTTGTGGGGTGGGCTAAAAATGGGGTATAGAATCTTCGTTAAGTTTCCCGCACTGCCGATGGGTATGAGGGGAATTGTCGCCAGGTTTCAGGAATTTGTGGATGGGGAATTCGGCAGTAACGGTTTTCTTCTGACTTTAAATCCATACTACGTTTGGGTAAAGGGTTTCCCTTAATTGCCCATTTGAGGCGACAGGCTGATTTGAGAACAGTTTTTGAGGATATGGAACTGTTCATAGGGCGACGGTGGGCAGGTGGTCAAAAGGGGATTTTTCCCAAGGTCTGCTGGGGGGAACGTTTACTTTAAAAAATGAGGGGTTACGCCATCCCATCCCTTCCTACGTACTTTTGGGAGGATTTCCCAGGACTCAAGTCATGGTTACCTATGCGGGGAAAGTCTTCCTGCAGGTTGTGTTTATGCCCATATGGCTGTGCAGTGTGGAAAAGGAGGGGCCCCAAAAGGATGTTGGACATCAACGGGGTCTTGGGGGCATCGTACGGAGGAGGGGGGCCGGAAAACCCCTCTGTCGGGTGCAAATTTGGGAAATTCTGAGGGGGACAGGTCAGAATTTTTGGGAGGATGGCTGTGCGCCCTTTAAAAGGGGTCCCCAAAATCATCTGTCCAGGAGCCTGGACCCGGGGAGGAGTATCGGGCTGATGAGGGGTAGCAGAGGGGGGGTTTTCCCTGGGGTTTTGGCAGGACCTTTGTGCCCCCCAGGTCAGGTTTGGGGGTGGACGAACCTGCAGCTGATTTGGGGAGTCAGGGGGGGACAGGGATGCTGAGGTGGTTGGCCTCCCTGGGGTAGTGCCCGGCTGCAGGACGGCTGCTTCACGGGGAGGCGGAGGTGCCCATGGCCTCCGGGGAGGTGGGTATGGGGGAAAAAAAAGTGCGTCACGGAAGAGAGCGGCCCAGTCTGATACGGACGACGTGCTCACACCGGCGCAAGCCCCGGGTAAGAAGATGTGGGCGATGGCGGGGGGTGATGTTGGAGGCCCCAAGGGGACAGAGACCCCACAAAAGGGGGTTTCCCCGAGACTCGGGGGGTGACCGTGGTGGAACTGGGGGAAAAGGGGATGGCAAGTGCCAGTGCCTAAGGGAAAACCCCTCTGTCGGTTTCCAGTGCTTTACCGTGAATATTAATGGTTTGTGTGATAAGATGAAGCGTGAATGGTTTCCGGTATTTGGTGAGGTAGGGGTATGACGTTTTTTTGTACGGGAAACATAACCACAAGTATGGTTGTCATTCCGATTGAAGGATACACTATTTACGCTGCCACTTTGAGATTGAAAGGGGGTGTGGTTTTAAAATTAATAAGGAGACCCCGTTTTTTGTCCATCACAGTGAGGGGGGGGAGGGCGGGAAATACGGGTGGATGGATCATGGGGAGGGATCGGGTGTCCTTTTGTGTTTTTAAAGGTCCGGCGGAGGCGGATGGTAGGGTAAAGAATGATTTTGTGGGGGATGTGGGTTTATCACCTACGATGCTTTTCTGTTGCATGGTGGGTGGTGATTGGAACTGTGTGACCCGTCATAGGGACGGTAAACCCAAAGGGGGGGCGGGGTATTTTTTGGTTTTTGCTGGGGATCTGTTACATGGTGTGGGGTTGGTGGATGGGGGGGGTGCTGCGGGGGAATTTTGGAGCACACGTTTGTGGGGAAGGGGTTTGCTGCCGGCGGGGCCCCGGTTATATGTGACTAGGAAGCGGAAGTGAGGGGGGGTGCGTGTTTTGGGATTTTTTTTTGGACCACGGGGGGTTTTGGTGGATTTGGGGTGGGAGGGATTCCCTCGAATAGGGGGAGTTATTGGAAATTAAATGTTTTGTTTAAGAGGGGATGGGGGGATACCGGGGGGGTTTTTGTGGGACAGGTTGGGTCCGGGTGCATGGGGTTGGGGTTTGTTGCTCGGGGGGACAATGTGGCTAAGGGCAAGATAAGGGACTTTTTTATGTTGGGCGGGGGAGGGAGGATAATCAGTTTCTAGGGGACTTATTTAGTATTTGGAGGGACAGTTAAAGGGATTTTTAAAGGGAGGGATGTGGGGGGGGAAAATTTCCTGTTGGGGAAATAGGGGGGTTGAAAGATAATATTGGGTTTTCCAAAATGAAAGGTTTGATGCTGAAAAGGGTGGGGGGGGTTTTAAGAGGAGGTGGTGGGGGGTGACAAGCCATCGGCATGTGTCCGGGGAGGGCAGGCATGTGGCGTAGGGGCCAGAAATTAGGGTTGGGGAAATGGGGAAATTGGGGTTTGGGGGAGGGGCGAGTTGGTTACAACAGGGGCGGGGGGGCGGTTTTGTGGATGGGTGGTATGGGTCGTATATGAGGAGTGGGGGAAAGGGGGTTTTGGGAATGGGTGATTGGGTCTGGGGAAACTTGAGGGGGGGTATATGGAGGGGTTGGGGTGGTGATATAGTGGGAGGAGGAAGTATGGGGCCTTGTGGGTTTGACAGGGGAAAGGCCGGGGATAAGGGATTCCTGGGATTTTATATACAGTTGGGGTTTTTTTGGGGTTTTTAGTGCAGTTGTTAAATGTCATGAAAAAAAGGGGGTGTCTTGGGGGATTACAGTCTCCTTATTTTTGGTTTATGGTGAAAGGGGACTAGTAGACGATGGTGGGGGACTTTTAAGGACTTTTTTCACTTATGTGCACGGACTATAAGTTTTTTTGAAAATATTAGGCAATCGATTGAAAAGGGTCTTAGATAAGGTTATTGTTGGGAGTCAATAGGGGGTCCCGGGAAAGGGTCCTTGTTCCCCCCGGGGGGGCCCCCCAAGGGGGTTTTTCCCGGGGGTTTTTTTGGGAGAGTAGGCAAAAGGGGGGGGGGGGTGTTACACTGGTTTGGGAGGGCAGCGTATGATAGTGTGGAACGTAAAGTTTTTGGGGCAATGATGGCGGGGGGTTTTGGAAAGGGGGAGATGGTGAGTTGGGCCGTACTTTGTTTTTGGGGAGCGGTATGTGTGTGCAGGTGAATGGGAGGGTGGGGCAGCGTGTTAGGAGGGGAAAGGGGGTTTTCAGGGTTGCCCATATCTCAATTGTTCGCATGCCTGCAGGCCCCATTTTATAGGGCTGTAAAAGCGTCTGTTGGGGGGGGGGGAAAGGGGGGGATCTGGGTGTTGGGAATCCTGGTATAGTGGGCTATGTGGATGACACGACGATTCTTGTGGAGAGGGGGGATTAGAGCGTATGGGCAAGTCATTGATTTTTGGGGGAAAAGGACGGGTATGACTGTAAATGAGGATAAGTCGATTATTTTGGGATCCTTCACATAGGGGGGCCCCAGGACTTTTGGGGAAGGCGGTGTGGTCTCGGGAGGTGGGGGGGGAAAAGGGGGTGTCCCCTTTTTGTTTTTTTTGGGAAAGGTTTTTTTGGGGGGGGGGTTAAAAGGGGGTTCCGGTCCATGTGGGGGGGGAATTTTTCCCGGGGGTTTCTTCAGGGTTTTTTTTCCCGGGGGGGGGGGTTTTTTACTTAACAGAGGCCTTAGGGTAGATGGGAGGGTCAAGCTTGGGGGGAGGATGACACTGCGTTTAAAGTGTATTTTTTTGTGGCGTTTGGGTGTCGTGAGGGGGGGGTTTGGGGGGGCCGTGTGATTTGCTTAGGGGGGGAAGGGGGTTGTCGGTGTTGAGGGCACTTAGTTTGGATGGGGGAGGGGGGGGGTGGGGTTCAGAGGGCAGTGGCATAAAAAATTTTAAAGATTTTTTTTTTTTTTTTCATGGGCTATGGGGAAAAAGGGGGTTAGTGAACGGGGGGATGGCACGGGGGGGGGGGGGTTTTTTTATAGAACGAAGTGCCAAAAATAGGGACCTCTAGGGGGGAAGGTGGGGGGGGGATTTTCCTGTGGGTTACGGGGATTTCACCAGGGGGTTTTTTGTGGTCCTTGTGAGTGTCGGGGGTTTTTTGAGGGGCTGGCCCCCCGGGGGGGTTTGTGGGGTTTTTTAATGTGGTTGTTGGGCTCGTGTGATTGTGCGTGAGGGATCGAGGTTGGTTACTTGGGGGGTATCACTGTATTGTTGTATGTGTTTGTATGCACATAGTATGGGGGGGCATTTTTTTTGGGGTCCTGTTGGGGTTTTGATGTGTGGTTTAGTATTGATGTATTTTTTGGGGTTTTTTTTTGTGGGGGGGCCCCCGAGGGGTTTTTTGAGCCCCGGGGGGGGTTCTCATTGTATATAGTGTGAAAGGGTGTGCTCTCAGTGGTGTAGGTTTGTGTAGGCGCATAGTATATCTGCTCTTTTTTTGGGGGGGATTTTTGTTTTATTGACTGAAAATTTTTTGTCTTGCCCCAGTATTTGGGATGAGGGTTTTTGACTTCCCGTTACCCTTTTTTGTATTTTTTTTGTTTTTAAAGGGTTTTTTATATGTTAAAAATTGTGTTTTCAATAAAATAAAAAAAAAAAAATATAATCCCAAAACCCCAAAAACATCACCGCACCCCCCCATCCTCTGGGCCCCCCCAAAATCCAACAAACATCTTAACACCGATAAACCCCCCCACCCTCCGGGGGGGTCCCCAAAAAAACCCCCCCCTCACCCCCCCCAAAACCCCCAAAATAACCCCATGGGAAAACCCCTAACCCACAGCGCTGACAAAAAACCCCCCCCCCTGATAGTCCCATCACAAAAAACGGCCCTAGACCCCCAAAATCCTTTTTAAAAAAAAAAAAAAAACCCAAACTCCCCGTACCTTAGGAGGCAACAAAAGCCCAAACCCCAAAAAAAAGTTACATTCCAAACATTTGGGGGAAAAAACCCCCCTACCTAAAACCTCCTTTTTCCCCTTCCCACCTTATCTAACCCCCCCCACCCACCTTACTAGGATCTGGGGGAAACCCCCAAAAGGTACCTTTAAAAATTTTTTCACAAAAAAACAAATTCCCCCCCTCCACCATCTGCGAACCTCCTCCTTACCCTCCCCAATTTTTACTCCGGGGAAAAACCCCCTCTTGGGGATTTTCCCGTAACATATATGCCCATCAAACGTCTCTGCAGTGGTATCAAACCCAACCCCCCCTTTTCCCCCCCCTTTGTCATTACCCATCCCTCCCCAAAAAGCCTCCCAAAATATAAACCTTAATCCCCACTTTGCAATCTTAAAAAATTTTCCTCCAAAAGGGGTTCCAACATACCACAACACTGAAACAAAGGGGAAATTTAAAAACTAAAACCCCCTCTGCAAAAGTGACCTCCCCCGGTCGCCCCCCCCTATCCTACCCAGAGCGGCTTTTAAACCCACTGGGGGAAATTTCCCCCCCCGCAACACTCGCCTGGACAAAACCCACACCACAAAACCTTTTAAACCCTTCCACTAATACCCAAAAACCCCCCCCCAAAACCCCCTACCCATTCCCCCCCCCCCAAAAATTTTCCCCAAATTTTTCCCTATTCACCCTCATCCAGGGGCCCAAACCCAAAAAAAATAAAATTTTCCTATTTACATTCCCAAACCCCCCCCATTTTCCTACTAAAATTTTTGGGGGATCTACATAACCATAATACCCATTTTTGCCACCCCATGATTCCCCCCCTTTCCCCCCCCTTCTGACACTAACCTAAAAAAAAAGGGGGGCCTGTAAACACGCAAAAAGGAGCTGTGACAAGGGGCACCCTGCCCCCACCCCCCCCCCCAAACGCCCCTTTTGGGCCCCAACCTCCCATTCACCTGTACCCTCAAACGTGCATGTTTTGGTACAAAAGTGCGGACCCAACCCCGGGCCTCCCCCCCCCAAACCCCCCGCCGTAAAAAACACCGCCTGAAACCCTTTTCCCTATCAACATATCATAGCCTTTTCCCAATCAACCCCCAAAACCCCCCCAGCTTTTTTTGCTTTTAAAAAAACCCTTTTATCCTCCGATGCCCCCCCCCTCATACTTCTCCCTGGTACCCCATACTGCCCCCCCCCCAGTAAGTTTCCCCCAAAACCCCTTTTTATTCTATTAGCAAAAATTGTGCAAATATCTTATAATCTGCACACATAAGTGTGTTTGGGCCCCTTTCCTCAACCACCCCCTTTTTGGGTTTTTTTTGGCACTAAAACTACATTACCTATTGACATATCCCCCCCCCAAACTACCTTTAAAATTTTTTTTAGCATTAAACACCCTAACTAGCATCCCTGAAAAACCTCCCAATGAACTATAAAAAAACCCCCAAAAACCCATCCAGGGCGGGGGGCCCTTGGGGCCCCGGGGCCTGACCTTTCCATTTTGCCAAACCTCCTCCCCCAGTTATAAAAACCCCTTTCCCTACGTGCTCTATCTTCCCCCCCCCCATCCTCTCAACTATACAATCAAAAATTACACCCCGGGGAAAAACCCCCCCTTTTCCCCCCCGACTCATTTTAAAACCTCAAAAAAGCATCCGCATAATAACTCATGGCTTCCGTGGTGGGAAAAATCCCCCCTTTTCCCCCACCCACGGCACTCCTCAGAAACCCCCCAGGGACAACCCTCATATTTTTCTTTTTGGGTTTTGAAAATCTTTTAAAAATAACGCAGAGGGGTTATCCCCCCCCAAAAAAACCTCTAAACCCTTCACCCTCAGAGAGGAAAAATTTTTTTCGAACTCCTGCAATCGTGACCCCAGATGATAAATTTCAGCCAGGGGATCCGCCCTCCACCCCCCATAACAAGTCCTCAAGGGGCCCCCCTAGGTACCTCAACATACCCAATCTTTTCGCATTTTCCCCCCCCGTTCCCATAAAATTCCTGGATTCCACTTTACCCCCCACTCCACCACCCCCTATATCCCCCTTTTCCCCTCGTTCCCTACTCGACCCACCCCAAACCCCCAAAAAAAACCCCCCCTTTATCCAACCCCTGCAACAACCTCCCTTTAATTTTCCCAAAACCCCGGGAATTTTTTCTTCACCCCCCCCCCATCCCATCTCTACCAAACACCCCCATGATCAGAAAAAAACCCCCAAACCTGACATTTAACCCCACCCCACCTGGACTGTCTCTGATATATATACCCGGTCCAACCTAGGGATAAACCTGTTTAATATATTTTGATCCCATGCCACCCTCCTCCCCCAACCACATCCTCCCCCCCTAATCGCCCTCAACCTCCCTCAAGCTCTTCAACAAACAACCCGCCCCCCGGGTTTCCCCCTCCCTCCCCCTTTAAAGCAATTTCCCCAAAAACCCCGGGAATTATGGAACCAACGGTAAACCTCTCAACGCATAAACCTCATCACGTACAAAAACATCCTTTAAAGGCGATTGGAAGTCACCCCGGGGGATATACACCAATGAAACCACCTGTATATCTCCCCAAAAACCCCCCCCCCCCCCAAAAATCCCCCCCCCTCCCCCCCCCTCCCCGGCAAAGAAAAGGGGTGGTCTCACCCATACCCCCCATCATCCCCCCCAAATCCCCAACTCCCAGTATAACACTTATATCCCTTCAAACACAAATCCCTAACCCCCCCTATAATTATACTCCTGGAGAAAGCCCCAAAAAACATTCAACCATCTGAGCGTCCCCCAATCCATCTCCCCCGAACTTCCCCCCCCCATTTAAAATTTAAGTTTAGAAAAACCCGAATAGGTCAAAGGGGGGTTTTTACTTGGGGGACAGACCCTGTCACAACTGGCCGAAACCCCCTTTGTGCCCTTTTTTCCTTTCACTCCCCCCCCCACTTTTCTTTTTCCCCGGGGGCAATTCCCCCTTTTTAAAATCCCTCCCGGCCATTTTAGAAGACCTTTGGCCCCCGGGGTTTTTTTCATCATCCTTGGGGAAAAACCCCTGGGCTGCTTGGGGGGTGCTTCCCCCATTCCATCTCCCTATTCCTTCCTCCCCCCTTTCCCCCCCCCTCAGCCCCCCCACAGGCACAAGTCAACAAGGTCCTCCCGGGAATTCGCCCCCCGGATTCCCCAAAAAACCCGATGGTCCTCATCCAAAAACCCCAAAAAACCCCCGGCGGGCCCCGGGTCCCAAGGGGGGTCTGGATGTCCCCCCCCAAAGGGGCCCCCATAACTCAGAGACCACCTCCCCGTCACCCTTTTCCCCCGGGAAAACCCCCGGCCTCCTGTTTTCCCCCTTTTTGCTTTGTTGTGGGTAAAGTCAAAAAGGCCTCCTCCCAGCATCAACCCCCTCACTCCAACTCCAGGGGGGAACCCCCAGTAACAAAGGGCCCGGCCACATCCAACTGTACACTCATCTTGGTCATTTTTTTCAGGTCCGTCGCAGTACGATAAGTCCCATCATCTCAACGTCCAGGTTGCTGCTCCTGCGTTGATCACACGAGCCGCCATATGTCCCGGGGCACCGCAGAGCCGGCACGTCCTCACCTGTCCAGCATACGAAACGTATACTTGAGTACGAAACTCTTGCATCTGAACGTATGACGGGATAGGCCTCCTCAAAGTCATTTTGAGGGGAGTATGATCCCGCCAGCATGCCAGCATAAGTTCCCTGCTGCCAGCGACCAACATTAGCTACATGTATAGTCCCATACTGGCCGAATACTCGCCGAACATCAAATCCAGCAGCCTCAAATGGGAGGTTCTTCACGTGAATCCAAGAGTAATGTGCGGACACATCACGCAGACGCACCTCCAATCCGAGTTGACGGCAATAGGCTTGTCCTGAAACTTGTCCACCACTTCCTCATACATGCCAGTGGAGTTGAACTTGACGAAAATCTGGCTGATCCATTCAAGATATGCCATAAATGGCCTCAGTCGATATTCGAAGGTGTCACGGAGAACCAATGGCAAGATGATCTCAGCATTATCAGGATACACAGCACCTTTAATTAAGTCCACACAGACAGTGTTGACATGTCGCAGTATGATCCGCCATGATGGTGAAAATAAAATTTCACCTAACCTCCACCAGGGGGACAACTGAGGTCACCCGCGACCACCAAGGCTGGGAGCAACCAATCCTTGAATTGTACCACCTCTGTTCTCACCTCTGTTCTCACCTCTATCAGCCTCACACTCACCCCCTTGTAAACGGAAAACCAGCCCGTCTCTACCCTTACCTTTTCGCTCCTTTAACCCCACACTGTGAGGTTCCGATAACCCTCCGGGAGATCCACCTCCCATTTCCCCCTATAATCTCTTTAGTTCGACATTTAGTCCTATAAAATCCCGCTATCATCATCTTAATGCACTCAGCAGCCCCCACCTGACGCATCGCCCATGAATAATAAATGAAATCAGTGACCAAATACACTACCGCCCTTTGGATCCGCTTATCCATACCAGTCACATCAAACTCAAAGCCCTCAGCACCAGAAATGACCCCCCAGCAATCCCAACACATGACTAAACCACTCCGCACCGCCCCCAACCTATCGCAAAAATACACTACATGATAAGCAGTCGCTTCCTCCCCACACAACGCACAACCACTCCCTTCCACTAATCCCCTAGTATGCAACAACGCCCCAGATGGAAGTATGCCATGCAGAAACTTATAAACTACCTCCCGCACCCTCGGATCAATCCTAGCTTCCCTCAATAATCCCCACACTACACCCCAAGCATAAGTGGGTATACACTCTCTACCACCAGCACCACCCTTCCCATTCCCACCCCATCCAACACCCCAAGCCTCATGTTGACACTTTACAGATCGCTTGTTCTATCTAGGCTGGAATATTGCTGCACACTAACTGCACCTTTCAAGGCGGGTGAAATTGCTGACCTTGAAAATGTGCAGAGAACCTTCACCGCACGCATAAGTGCGATAAACCACCTCAACTACTGGGAACGCTTGAAATTCCTAAACCTGTACTCTCTAGAACGCAGGCAGGAGAGATACATTATTATATACACATGGAAAATTCTCGAGGGCTTAGTACCAAACTTGCACACAAAAATCACTCCGTATGAAAGCAAATGACTCGGCAGGCAATGTAACATCCCCCCAATGAAAAGCAGGGGTGCCACTAGCACGTTGAGGGACAACACAATAAGTGTGAGGGGCCCAAGATGGTTCAACTGCCTCCCAGCATACATCGCCCTCATCACCAACATTCTGCATCCCATCCTGCTCCTCTGCACGATGCTGCATACTCTGTTTCTTTCTGTCTCCTGATCTGCTGCTCACACAGTCCACAGCAACATGTCCCGGTCCACCACACAACCAACACGTCCGGACCTGACCCACGTATTTTACGTATACCTGCGACCGGAAATCTTGCATTAGGATATATGAGGGAATCGGTGAACGCAATGACATCTTTACAGAATATGTTCCTTCGAGTGCGTAACTGCATGCACCACCCCATACTTCTGCAACTCTTGCCTGATGTCACCTTCTCCCGCCTCAAAAGGAACATTCCTAAGCTTGATCCACTTAAACAAAGTGGAGACATCCCGGACACATACCTCCAGTCCTTGCCTCACCTGTAGTCGTTGGTCTTGAAACTTATCAACCACTCTCTGGTATGCCGATGAACATGCAAATTTGATGAACAGTCGTTTTGCCCCATTTAAGGCTATCCCGTATGTATCTCGTATTATAGCTGGTAAGACGATATCTGCATTTGCCAAATAGACTGTTCCCTGAAGAATCTCAACCCCGATCATATTAACACGACGTCTGTACCCATCCACCATGGTCAAACGACTGAGCAGGCACCACCGTGCACCAGGGGTCTCCACCAACCACCCGCACTCCACGAAGGCTGGGTGTGGAAATGACGTAGTTGTCAAATAGAGTGGCTTCCAACACACCAATATTAAGACAACCTTCTTCCTAACGTACATCTCATTATAACACTTCCACAACACCTAACATACATGACAACTTAAACACACCTGCCAACCAGGTGCTACAAGGTCAGCTTATACCATGAGAACCATAGCCCTAACAAGTCATACAACATAGACTCCCAGGGAATGCTGGCCTTGCAAGTGAAATGTGTAACATGAAACAAAACAAACACCACACTCACACACACGCCCAACATACATTCTAGGTCATGGGAACCTGTCCTTTTTCCATTATTTTGAAAAAACCTTGCTCCCCACACAGGAGGCCTCAAAACCGTGTTGACGCCCATGGGAGGAACAGGTGATATACCCCTGACACCCCGAACCTCCCCCATCTTCTACCGAGTCCCCCCCCACAGACTTTTTAAAAAAATGCCGCCAGACAAACACAAAAGAAACTGCCTGAACGATGAAACATCAAAAACCAAACCCCCACCACCCCGAACCCCCCTAAAAACCCCCAGATACAGCCACACACACTCTTGAACCCCCCCCCGCTACCCTGACCAGCCCTCTCACTCGACTAACCCCCCCTCCCCTTTTCCCCAATAAAATCGCACAGTAAGATTCGATATCCCCGAGGAAAAGCCTTACACCATCTCCCCTTTGTAAACCATTGATTAGACACCAAATCCTGTAAAACCCTGCCGCCCAAAACTCTAACAGACGTCACCGGGCCTCTTCATCTCCACAAAAAATGTATGAATTCTACACCAAATATGCTACCGCCCGTCGTCATCCTCAGACAAACCCCCTCTATACTTAAAGCTCTTGGGGGGACAAACCCCGCCCTACCCTTTTCAATACCCACTAAACCATTTCCTAACCCCCCCCAGCTCCTCCAAAAAAAAAAC
>WNWK01045161.1:0-14836 GCA_009830355.1 Cherax destructor
CTGTTGCCCCTCTATAAACATGTACATCCTGAAGCCTACTCATCAACCTTTTATCCACAAAACATAATCCAACAAACTACTTTCCTTACGTGCTATATCATACCTTGTATATTTATTTATCCTCTTTTTCATAAAATATGTATTACTTATTACCAAACCTCTTTCTACACATAGCTCAATTAATGGTTCCCCATTTACATTTACCCTGGCACCCCAAATTTACCTACTACTCCTCCACAACATTTTTACCCACTTTAGCATTAAGATCCCCAACCACAATTACTCTCTCACTTGGTTCAAAACTCCCACACACTCACTCAACATTTCCCAAAATCTCTCTCTCTCCTCTACACTTCTCTCTTCTCCAGGTGCATAAACACTTACTATAACCCACTTTTCACATCCAACCTTTATTTTACTCCACATAATCCTTGAATTTATACATTTATATTCCTTCTTTACCTGCCATAACTGATTATTCAACATTATTGCCACTCCTTCTTTAGCTCTAACTCTATTTGAAACCCTGATCTAATCCCATTTATTTCTCCCCACTGAAACCCTTCTACCCCTTCAGCTTTGTCTCACTTAAAGCCAGGACATCCAGCTTCTTTTCATTCATAACATCTACAATCATCTCTTTCTTATCATTCGCACAACATCCACGCACATTCAAACATCCCAATTTGACGGTTTTCTTCTTCTTCTTTTAGTAAGCTATACAGGAAAAGGGTTACTAGCCCATTGTTCCCGGCATTTTAGTTGACTTTTACAACACGCATGGCTTACGGAGGAAAGATTCTTATTCCACTTCCCCATGGATATGAAAGGAAAAGCAATAAGAACAAGAACTATTAAGATAAAATCAAAGAAAACTCAGATGAGTGTGTATACATAAACGTGTACATGTTTGCGTAGTGTGACCTAAGTGTAAGTAGAAGTAGCAAGACGTACCTGAAATCTTGCATGTTTATGAGACAGAAAATAGACACCAGCAATCCTACCATCATGTAAAACAGTTTCAGGTTGCTGTTTCACAGTCACCTGGCAGGACGGTAGTACCTCCCTGGGTGGTTGCTGTCTACCAACCTACTACTGCAATATATTCATATAAAGGTTTGTTATGCCAGTAAATTTCGTCATTATTCACAGGTTTTCGTGTAAAAGCTAACATTGAGTTAAGTGGCATTGTATGAACCGAAACTTTTGAGTGCCACTTCTTAAGAGGTGCGTGAATTTCCCTGTCTCCTGATATCATGTTTATTTTTTCCCAATTTGCTCAGAGTTGTGCAACACAATTGTCCTCAAAGATTTATTAAGTTATACATACCATGAATTAAGGACAGATCCTGTACTTCACCTTACGAAACAGACAAAGCAAATGCGATAGTAATTATGGACAAGGTAGATTATAGGGAGGGGGGAGGGGGAATACACATACTGGAAAACAGGGGAACTGACATGCCCCTTCAGCAACTCCTTTATTAAAGAGTCTCCGGATACATGTTGGATGGGGAATATTTCCTTTAAAATCGTGTAATGGTTTACTTAACTGATTACTATGTAGTATTTTATGTCGAATGCTCGACCTCTTCTGAAAAATGCACATATTTTATTTTCACTTCTACGTTCACTTTAACACATAATATCCAATTTATCGTAGAGCACGTGTAATTTTTTTTTTGCGTGAGTAATTATCTCACATCCATATATCTTCATTGAAACCTAAAGGGTTATTTACCTAGACTTCGAGTTTGTTATCTTAGTCAGGAAGCAAAATTCTCCATTTTCTCCTAGCATAAATTTTAATCCACTTTCCAACAAACCCTTGTCAAATGTTTTTCACTCGCTAAACAATGCAAAAAAAAGGGATTCCCGTATTACACAACCACAGTTCACTGTACTTTAATGCAGGAGATTTAAATATTGGTGAGGGCGGCGTAAGTTCACAAGGCAGTTAAATATCTGCTTGGAAGATTTGAAGCGAATCAAATAAAAATAAAAATTAGGATATATAGAACGAAAATCTAATTAAATTTTTCTGTTAAGAAACATTATCATTGAAGATAAGCTAAACATGCATTCTCTTGCAGTACTATCTGATAAAATGAGAAACTTCAACTTTATTTAATTTAAAAGCAACCAAGAAAATGCACTTTTTCTTATTTAAGTTTCATATCAAATTTTCTACCCTCCTATGAATAATACTTTATTTTTATGTTTAAGAAAATAAAATTTAACAAATTGCTTTAAAAATTGGCAAATTAGCACTTTTTACTGCAGGCCGCGTGCCGTTGCAAAGCTTTGGTTGGTTGATATTTCGCAACATGATAATTGGCACGCCGATTTTCAATTGCAGTACGTGCGGTGGCATCCCTGTCAGATCGAGTGAATTCAAAAATTCTGTTGGATAATTAACGGCTTCATCTGCTTCCACAACAGTGTCGACGAACTTGAATGTGACTGCCTCGCTTTGAATGTTAGACTGAATAATATTGTTAAGTTCGTAGACGTCTTTGTTCTTGGCCGCAAGATTTCTAGGTTGTCAGGTCAAGTTTAGGGTTAGAACTAGTTAGGTCATTTCTAGGTCATCAGGCCAAGTATAATTAAGGTTAGGACAGGTCAGGTTGTTTCTATGTTGTCAGGTCAAGTTCAATTGAGGTTAGGACAGGTTAGGTAGTTTCTAGGTTGTCAGGTCAAGTATAATTAGGGTTGGGACATTTCAGGTCATTTCTAGGTCATCAGGCCAAGTATAATTAAGATTAGGACAGGTCAGGTTGTTTCTAGGTTGTCAGGTCAAGTTCAATTGATGTTAGGACAGGTTAGGTAGTTTCTAGGTTGTCAGGTCAAGTATAATTAGGGTTAGGCCTGGTCGGGTCATATCTAGGTCATAAGGTCAAGTTTAATTGGGGTTATGACAGGTCAGGTCAATTCTAGGTCTTCAGGTCAGGTTTAATTAAGGTTAGGGCAGGTTAGGTCATTCCCGGGGTTGTCAGGTGGAGATTAAAATCATTGTATACAATACTTCAGTATTGCAGGTGGATTGCATAATCATTTTTATTTTTTTTAATTGTGGCAGAGAACCTAAACTATTTTCGCCCATAAGCAGTTAACTTCAAGTAGCGAATTCCTCTCCTCCAGTTGTGTTCAGGAATGCATTACATATGGAACTCGTTCACTCTGTTGCAGTTCTTCCACCTGGTAGCAATATATAATAGTAGGTATATACAAACACGCACTTATTCGATTTCAATGTTGTGTCAAAATTTCAAAGCAATCGGTGAAGAACTTTCGGAGATTTAAGATTTTGAACAAACGCAGGGGCGTTGACCCCTGGAATTCTCTCCAGGTAAACTCCAGGTACAGTGTATATACGTATATATATATACAATGTATATATATATATATATATATATATATATATATATATATATATATATATATATATATATATATATATATATATAGCTAGGAATTCGCAAGAGCAGGCGAAATATTCACAAACAATGATCTCTGGCCGACGGAGACTCGAACCTACGAACCTCATGACAAGGTACGCAGTGCTTTACCGACCGTACCACACTGGTCCAATACCTTGGCATCCAGCTCACGCTAGACGTTGATCCAAGGCACCCAGCTTTCAGTCAGGTGGCTTACAGCTTTTCATCTCATCCCCTGCATGCATCGACACAACTATAGATTTTTACAATGCTAGGAATTCGCAAGAGCAGGCGAAATATTCACAAACAATATATATATAATATATATATATATATATATATATATATATATATATATATATATATATATATATATATATATATATATATATATATATATATATATACATTGTATATATATATATACGTATATACACTGTACCTGGAGTTTACCTGGAGAGAATTCCAGGGGTCAACGCCCCTGCGTTTGTTCAAAATCTTAAATCTCCGAAAGTTCTTCACCGTCGTGCCGATTAGGTAAAACTGGTCAATTAGCAAGAACTCATTTAAAATTAAGTCCTTTCTAAAATTTTCTCATATACGTTTAAAGATATATTTTTCTTAATTTATGTTAATGTAAAAAATTATAATTTTGTACCAAAAGAACCTTAGAAAACCTACCTAACCTTATTATAGCAAGCGTAATTATATTTAGCCTAACCCAACTAAATATATTTTAGATACGTTTACAATAATTTAATAATAAACGAACACAATGAAATATATTTTTTTCGTTAGTTTCAGAATGATTTTTGCGAAATTATTGCATACACAAATTTTCACTTGTCTTATATGTCTTATAAGCCAAAATCGCAAGTTTTACCTAATCGGCACGACATATATATATATATATATATATATATATATATATATCGGATGGGGTCCAGCTCTGGTGTACATTGTGGGACTCATAGCCTCGGAGAAGTGGATAAAAAGGCTTCAAGGAAGAATATTTAGATTTCTTTCTGAAGCCATTTGAATATTCCACTTCCCTACCACACCATCTTTTGACTGTGTATAAACTTTATTTCAAGACAAAATACATTGACAAGAATACATTAAAGAGTAAAACAACATAGATAACAACTCAGAGCTACATGTCAAATACTTCGTCCAGCTCCCCGGCAGTAGGTCGCATGCCCAGAATGCTGCAGGCATTTCCCCTTTTAATCGCAACACTGAGTGTCTGAAAGAGGAAGCTGGTCGCCCTGTGGTCCTTGGTTTCTATGATGAGTTTTTCACCCAGCTCTTTGAGAAACTTTAGAGCACACTTGCTCCATGCTCCAAGGCTCTCCGACCCTATTGGGATGAAGTTATAGCAAGGGAAAAGGCCTTCATATTTGCTAGTCTTCTGGGTCTCCCTGTGGCTGGCAGCTCCACCCCCTTCAGCTACGGAGTATGGCAAGTAGGTGTCTGCCCATGTGGCAGCGCAGGTGTAGTCCCAAGCAATCTGCTTACCATCCTTCCAGGGTAGCAGAGTGGCTCCATCAGGACGTTTTTGACTTCCATCAGACCTCTGCACTTGGGGTTCCCGTTGAGCTGGGCAATGGGCTGTGGTAAGGCTTCTCTTTATGATGCCATTGACCTCCTCATGTCTAGCATACTTCCCTTCTGATGTGTGACACACGAGACCATGAAGTCCGAATTGAGCAGCCGTTGCCCTGCCGCAAATACACCTATGTGGGTCGAGTCGAGTCCCCAGAGAGGAATTGGGAACAGCTAGGAGGAAATCTCCTGGGTGTGGTGCCTTCACCGTTAGGAGATGAGCTTTGTCCTACCCTGAAGCGTTGGTGAGCATTGTGTTGGCAATATTTTCCATGAACGGTTTGTCCCAGTGGGACTGTTTGTGATCTTTGGGAGGAGCTGGTCTACTGGAGGAGTCTGCAAGCGTGTCCCACCGCACGGCTGCTTCAATGAACCTGGGGTCTTGAGCTCCCACCACACCTCTCAAGCGTTCAGGGACAATCTTCTTGACTAATCCACAGGAGGCCAAACACGATGACAGAAATAAAAATGTAAATGTTCGTTTGTTCAAAATCTTAAATCTCTGAAAGTTCTTCACCGATTGCTTTGAAACTTTGACACAACATTGCATTCGAATACGCGCGTGTTACTATATACTTACTATTATATATTGCTACCAGGTGGAAGAACTGAGACAGAGTGAACGAGTTCCGTATGTAATGCATTCCTGAACACAACTGGAGGAGAGGAATGCGCTACTTGAAGTTAACTGCTTAAGGGCGAAAATAGTTTAGGTTCTCAGCCCCTATTAAAAAAAATAAAAATTATTATACATTATGATTTTGAACTAACGAACAAATACATTTTTATTTATAGATATATAGATGTTTATATTATATATATATATATATATATATATATATATATATATATATATATATATATATATATATAAAAGAGGAAGAGAGGGAGAGAAAGGGATAGGGAAAGAGGTAGGCAGCTTAAATATTCAGTAAATTAATTTCTTTGAGATGATCATATCATTACTCATTAATTCGGCAGTTGTGTTAGTTATTGACTGTAGAGGGCACCAGTGCCGAATAGGTAAAATTGGTCAATTAGCAAGAACTCATATATATAAATATATATATATATATTATATAAATATATATATATAAATATATATATAAATATAAATATATATAAATAAAACAAATTCTTCCAGACAACCTCAGTGATTCAGCAGGAATACAGGACCCTAGCTACACCAGTGCCATCACTGAATGGGAGACTCTTGCTGCTCTAACACCAAAACCTAGTGAAGAACTGGCCTACAAACAGTCAAGCTGGGACGGCCCCATCACTGAAAGGATACTTGTCAATATGCTTAGGGCCGTAACATCAAACAGGGAGACTGCCCGTCTCCTAGCTGTGAGTGCACATCACTCTGGGGACTTCCTCCAAACAGTTCCCATTTCGGCCATGGGAACACGCCTCGACCCTAAGACCCTTCGTATTGCAGTAGCTCTGCGCCTTGCTGCCCCTATTCACACGGAAATATACGTGTATTTGCAGCGATGCGCAAGCCGACCAATATGGTCTACATGGTCTTAACTGTTCTAAAACCAAGGGTTGGCACGCAAGACACAATGAGGTCAACGACATCATAAAGAGAACCCTTGCTACAGCTGGATGCCCAGCCGAGAGAGAGCCTCGATCACTAGCAGCCAACAATGCCCACAACCCAGCAAACCGGCCCGACGGGATCACCATCTATCCTTGGAAGAATGGCAAGCTCTTAGCATGGGATTATACCTGTGTGTCGACACTGGCTGACACCTACATCCATCACAGTGTCGGGCGACAGGGAGGAGCTGCTGACCACAGAGAGGAGTACAAGATCGGCAAGTACAGGGACATAAGCCAACAATATCAATTTGTCCCAGTGGGATCAGAGACCTTGGGAGCGTGGGGAAAAATGCAACACGTTTCCTTAAAGAACTGGGTTCCAGACTCATCGACACCACCAGGGACCCAAGGGCAGCCACGTTCATGTTCCAGCGTCTCAGCGTGGCCATCCAGAGGGGAAACGCATGCTGCATACTTGGCTCGCGTCCGGCTTCGGAGGAGCTGGAGGAGATTCATAATCTTTGACATATTGTACCATTGTATACATGTTCATGTTTGTGTTTTCTATAAATGTATTCTGTCTATTAATAAAGCTTTTATATGTATGTATGTGTGTATATAGGATGGGGTGGTAGGAGAAGTGGAATATTCAAATGGCTTCAGGAAGAAATCCAAATATTCTTCCTTGAAGCCTTTTATCCACTTCTCCGAGGCTATGGGTCCCACAATTTGCACTAGAGGTGGACCCCATCCTATATATATATATATATATATATATATATATATATATATATATATATATATATATATATATATATATATATATATATATATATATATATATTTTAACACATCGGCCGATTCCCACCAAGGCAGGGTGGCCCGAAAAGAAAAACTTTCATCATCATTAACTCCATCACTCTCTTGCCAGAGGGGTGCTTTACACTACAGTTATAAAACTGCAACATTAACACCCCTCCTTCAGAGTGCAGACACTGTACTTCCCATCTCCAGGACTATATATATATATATATATATATATATATATATAAATGTAAATGTTCGTTTGTTCAAAATCTTAAATCTCCGAAAGTTCTTCACCGAACCCTGTCCTAAAACTAATTATATATATATATATATAATACCACTTGCTCTGGTAATACATAATGGGCTGTTTGCTAGTATATATATATGTCGTGCCGATTAGGTAAAACTTGCGATTTTTGCTTAAATAGCAACGCTCATCTTGCCATATAAGACAAGCGAAAATTTGTGTATACACTAATTTCGCAAAAATAATTCTGAACCTAACGAAAAAAATATATTTCATTGTGTTTGTTAATTATTAAATTATTGTATACTTATCTAAAATATATTCAGTTGGATTAGGCTAAATTAAACTGCGCTTGTTATAATAAGGTTAGGTAAGTTTCCTAAGGTTCTTTTGGTACAAAATTATTAATTTTTACATTAATATAAATGAAAAAAATATATCTTTAAACGTATAAGAGAAAATTTTAGAAAGGACTTAATTTTAAATGAGTTCTTGCTAATTGACCAATTTTACCTATTCGGCACTGGTGCCCTCTACAGTCAATAACTAACACAACTGCCGAATTAATGAGTAATGATATGATCATCTCAAAGAAATTAATTTACTGAATATTTAAGCTGCCTACCTCTTTCCCTATCCCTTTCTCTCCCTCTCTCTTCCTCTTTTTCTCCCACCATCAACGATTTACATATTTACTAATTTTGTAGCTACTGAGAGGTACACTGGTCCACATCACACCCAGTGTATTCAGTCTGTCACTCTAGCACACGTCTAACCCATTTCTAAACCTATCTAAAGTTAGTCTGAATTACATTTAATAACAATGACCTTTAATACCACCTGTTTGACTACTGTATGGCAGGACGGCACGACAGACGAGTTTTAACTTTCAATGTCAGTTATGGCCTATCACCTGCATAACAGGAAGTTTAAGAAGTCATTTCACCAGTAGAGAACAATAATCCGTGTTAACCTTCTCCTAGAATAGGTTACTAGAGTTAATGATGCTATTTCCTTACATGGTTTTAAATATTGGTTAGACAGATATCTGAGAAGGAACCGATAAATTTGTAATGTTATATAATATCAAAAACATCTTCATCCCTTAAATAAATATTTGCGTAAGCTTTCACTGTTCAGCACATACACTGACACACAACAGGGCAGGTGTACCGCTGGCTTCAGGTGTGTACCGCTGGCTTCAGGTGTGTTACGCTGGCTTCAGGTGTGTACGGCAGGCTTCAGGTGTGTTCCGCTGGCTTCAGGTGTGTACCGCTAGCTTCAGGTGTGTACCGCTGGCTTCAGGTGTGTACCGCTGGCTTCAGGAGTGTTACGCTGGCTTCAGGTGTGTACCGCTGGCTTCAGGTGTGTTACGCTGGCTTCAGGTGTGTACCGCTGGCTTCAGGTGTGTTACGCTGGCTTCAGGTGTGTACCGCTGGCTTCAGGTGTGTTACGCTGGTTTCAGGTGTGTACCGCTGGCTTCAGGTGTGTTCCGCTGGCTTCAGGTGTGTACCGCTGGCTTCAGGTGTGTACCGCTGGCTTCAGGTGTGTTCTGCTGGCTTCAGGTGTGTACCGCTGGCTTCGAGTGTGTACCGCTGGCTCTGAGTGTGTACCGCTGGCTTCAGGTGTGTACCGCTGGCTTCAGATGTGTACCGCTGGCTTCAGGTGTGTACCGCTGGCTGCAGGTGTGTACCGCTGGCTTCAGGTGTGTGGTGAGGGCAGGAGTAACCATCGCCACTAACATTAAACTGTAGAATTATAAGTATTGTAGACCATAGATACACAAATAACCTATGCAATAGGAGTCCTGCATTTCGTTGTTTGCAGAAGGATGGGGAGGTGATTGATTGGAGAGGGAAGGAGGTATTAGACTGGGTTTAATATAAATATGTAACGGCAGTGAGTTACATCATACATGATCCATAGTTCCCTCCTCACCACTTTTACAAAAAATCTCTCTCCCTCTGATGTGGAATGTCATGAATATCACCTGTCGGTTCATTTCATTATTTTCTCCAAGTTTTTATTATGTCTCAGGATGGATTTAGTTTTTCCTGGAACTATAAAACATACCAGTGAAATATTAAATATTTAATGGTTGTAATCGTGTTATCACTGGAAACAAGAAGATTGTATGCAACACCCATAACCCGTCCCTCTGACACACTGACATGACCCTAATGATAGATTTCACACTGTGTATGAATTCCATTGTGCGTGATACAAAATTATAGGGAAACACAGTTTCCACTGTGTAACTATCGTGAAGAATTGAGTAGCAGAACATTGAAGATGTATCCAATTTTGCTGAATTAGACACACTCACGTTTACACAAAAACATTTACACACACGCACACACACACACAGTGTTCAGTGAAGAGGCGGGGCCAGGAGCTGAGTCTCAATCCCTGCAACCACAATTAAGTGATTACAATTTGGTGAGTACACACACACACACACACATACACACACATACAAACACACACACACACCCACACAGGAATAACAGGGAAGGCACTGAAATGGATCAGGGAATACCTGTCAGGAAGACAACAGCGAGTCATGGTACGTGGCGAGGTGTCAGAGTGGGCGCCTGTAACGAGCGGAGTACCACAGGGATCAGTCCTAGGACCGGTGCTGTTTCTGGTATTTGTGAACGACATGACGGAAGGAATAGACTTTGCAGATGATGTGAAGTTGATGAGAAGAATTCAATCGGACGAGGACCAGGCAGAACTACAGAGGGATCTGGACAGGCTGCAGGCCTGGTCCAACAACTGGCTCCTGGAATTCAACCCCTCCATGTACAAAGTCATGAAGATTGGGGAAGGGCAAATATGACCACAGACGGAGTATAGTCAGGGGGCCAGAGCTTACAAACCTCATTCAAGGAAAAGGATCTTGGGGTGAGTATAACACCGGGCACATCTCCTGAGGCGCACATCAACCAAATAACTGCTGCAGCATTCGGACACCTTGCAAACCTAAGAACAGCATTCCGACATCTTAATGAGTCATTCAGGACCCTGTACACTGTGTACGTTAGGCCCATACTAGAGTATGCAGCGCCAGTTTGGAACCCTCACCTAGCCAAGCATGTAAGGAAACTAGAGAAAGTGCTAAGGTTTGCAACAAGACTAGTCCCGGAGCTACGGGGTATGTCCTACGAAGAGAGGTTACGGGAAATCGACCTGACGACACTGGAAGACAGGAGAGACAGAGGGGATATGATAACGACATATAAATACTGAGAGGAATCGACAAGGTAGACAGAGACAGAATGTTCCATAGGTGGGACACAGCAACAAGGGGTCACAGTTGAAAGTTGAAGACTCAGATGAACCACAGGGATGTTAGGAAGTATTTCTTCAGTCACAGAGTTGTCAGGAAGTGGAATAGTCTGGAAGTGATGTAGTGGAGGCAGGATCCATACATAGCTTTAAGGAGAGGTATGATAAAACTCATGGAGCGGGTAGAGTGACCAAGTAGCGGCCAGTGAAGAGGCGGGGCCAGGAACTGTGAATCGACTCCTGCAACCACAACTAGGTGAGTATAACTAGGTGAGTACACACACACACACACACCCACACACACACACACACACACACACACACACAAGAAAGGAGACAGACATGCTGCACTAAATTACAGATCATTATCGCTGACATGTATTGTATATAAAATTATGGAGAAGATTGTCAGGAAAAGAGTGGTGGAGCACCTAGAACAGAATGGACTAATACATGACAAACAGCACGGCTTCAGGGAAGGGAAATTCTGCATCACAAGCCAATTGGAGTTCTATGACAAGGTAACACAAGACAGGAGGAAGAGGGATGGGTAGACTGCATCTTCTTGGACTGTAAGAGACTGGTTGAAAAGCTAAATGAGCATGCAGGAATAGGAGGGAAAGTACTGCAATAGATCACGGAATACCTGACAGGAAGAAAACAACGGGTGTCGGTCTGAGACGAAGTGTCAGAGTGGGTACGTGTGTAGAGTGGGGTTCCACAAGGGTCAGTCCTAGGTCCGGTGCTCTTTCTTATATATGTGAATGACATGATGAATGGGATATATTCAGAGGTGTCCCTGTTTGCAGACGATGTGAAACTAATGATGAGAATACAAGTGGACGAGGATCAGGTAAGCCTTCAAGGGATCTGGACAGGCTGCAAGCCTGGTCCAACAAATGGCTCCTGGAGTTTAACCATAACAAGTGCAAGGTTATCAAGCTTGGGGGACGACGAAGGAGACTGCAGAAGGAGTAAAGCATAAGAGGTCAGAGGCTGCAAAAATCACCCTAGGAAAATGATCTAGGAGTGAGCATCATACCGAGCACATCTGCGGCACACATCAAGCAAATGACAGCTGCAGCATGCGGGCTCCTGGAAAACCTGAGAATAGTGTTTTGATATCTAAGCGAGGAGTCAATCACGACACTGTACACCGTGTACGTCAGGCCCATATTGGAGTATTCAGCACCAGTATGGAACCCACACAATCAACAAGACTAGTCCCGGAGCTTAGGGGTTTGTCCTACTATGAGAGGTTAAGGAACTCAACCTGACAACACTGGAAGACATGAGGGATAGGGGAGATATGATAACAACATATGAAATGCTGAGAGGAATTGACTGGGTGGATAGAGACAGAATGTCTCAGAGATGTGTGACACAGCAACAAGGGTCACAACTGGAAGTTGAAAGCTCAGATGAGTCACAGAGATCTTAGGAAGTATTTCTTTAGCCATAAAGTTGCAGGAAGTGGAACAATCTGGAGAGTGACGTAGTGGAGGCAGGATCCATACATAGGTTTAAGAAGAGGGATGATAAAGTTCATGGAGCAGGGAGAGAGTGGACCAAGTAGCGACCAGTGAAGAGGCGGGGCCACGAGCTATGAATCGATCCCTGCACAACCACAATTAGGTGAGTACACAAGAACACCGTGTACACAAGAAAATGTGTGTGCCTTGACTGGGGCTGGATCTGAGCCCTAGCATTGAGGGAAGGCTGATCCACTTTCTATGCATGTTATTTAACTTTATTATTGTAATTATGTAACGTTGCATTCTGTTTATTTGAAATTTAAAAAAAAATATATATAGTTTTATACTTGAAAACAAACTCATCAATCTGTTCTGTTTAATTTATATAAATTATTTTACTTGTCAATTGTCATGATGATTGACAGTCTCATTTATAACTACAAATAATGACACATTATCGGATTAATTACTAATTAACTTTATACATAACTGAATGCTTGTTGCATATGGGTTTTCTTGATCAATTATAATGATATGAATGTTTTAAATGAATTAACTAGAAAATTAGACATTTGTTTTTCACGGTTTCATGAATTATTTAGAATACCTTTAAAAAAAAATTATAAGAATCAAAATACACCTAATATGAATCTACAAGTTGCAAAAATACATTAAAGTTTCTTATTCTGATTGAACAATTGCAATTTAAAAAATAAAATTTTACCTTCTGAAGTGAGGAGATTTCGCAGATGCTCACTAGTGTTAGTAATTCTGTCGATAATTTTAGTTCAGTCAAGACTCATAAGAATCCTTCTAACCTCCAAGGTTACCTTGGAGGTTAGTAGGTTACTGACTTATGGTTATAGATAACAAAAAAAGGCACAATACCGTGACTGGAACAATACACACACAACCCTCACATAGAAAAAAGAGAGGATCTTACAACGACGTTTCGGTCCGACTTGGACCATTTACAAAGTCACACTGTAACTTTGTAAATGGTCCAATCGACCAAGCGTCTAAGCTCCTCTTTTATATGAGCGGGTTGTGTGTGTATGGTGGTTATAGAGTTGGGCAGGGGGGAAAGGGTTGCTTGATTGACTAGGGTGCTTTCAGGGTTCGTTTTGGCGTTCCCATTGACTGATAAATTGGTTAAAATAAGTGAAAAATGTGATTAATTTGGCATATTATATCAGTGTTTAGGTTGGTTATGAATTGGGAACTTCTTTATTTCCTTGGTTAGTCTGCAAAGAAGGTGAGAGAGAGGGTGTGCTTCCCTGGAGCTGGTGTTGGTGACATAGTCAACAGGTTGGATAATATCATGTCAGGTAATGGGAACAAGCCCATTATCTGTCTCAGTGCTGGTGGAAATGATATTGGGAAGGGTAGGAGAGAAGAGTTGCTAGATATGTACAGGTCAGCTATAGAGCTAATTAAGTCCAAGGGAGGGGTCCCAATTATATGTAGCATCTTGCCTAGAAGGAGAGTGGGAAATGAATGGTTGTCTAGGGCAATTGGTGCAAATTGCTGGCTAGACAGATACTGCAAAGAACTTGCAGTCCCATTCATTGACAACTGGGACAACTTTTATGGCAAACATGATATGTATGCAAGGGATGGGGTACATCTCTCTGGGACAGGGGTGGAAGCACTTGCCAACTCGATTGAGAGGGCCATTGCTGACATGCCTAGGATTTTAAACTGATAGAGGATATAGGTATGGGTGTATGTGGGAAACAGTCAGTTTGCAACACTAGGGCTGAAAACAGTAAATTTATAAAAGAAATTCATCATAAATTTACAAATAAAGACAATGGATCAGGTCAGCAAACAAAGGGAGACAGTAGAGGGAAACAAGAGACTAGCTCCCTTAAGGTTTACTATACTAATAGCAGGAGTGTAAGAAATAAGATAGATGAGTGAAGATTAATTGCAAGTGCAGGAAACATAGATATTATTGCTATAACAGAGACCTGGCTCAATCTGAAAGATAGAGAGTTGCCTCTTGAATGTCACATACAAGGCTATAAATTATTCCACACTGATAGGGTCAACAGGAAGGGTGGTGGAGTAGCGATGTATGTCAGATGTAAGTGGTGACCTGTTCTTAGCAGTGGTGACCTGTTCTTAGCTCAGTGAAGACGTGTCTAGTGTACTCCTGTGGACTGAATCAAGATGCCCCTATTGAGCAACTTTACCAGCAGCTTAAGGAGGAATTGAGGGAAACAAGGAACCCCCCTCCCCCGGTTTCCCCCCAAATAATAAACAGGAGTGTAAAAAAAAGAAAAGATGATTAAAGATTTTGCAAGTGCAGGAAACATAGATATTATTGCTATAAAGAGACCTGGCTCAATCTGAAAGATAGAGGTTGCCTTCTTGAAAAATTACATACAAGGCTTAAAAATTTTTACACTGATGGGGGC
>WNWK01045162.1:0-14835 GCA_009830355.1 Cherax destructor
TATATATCTTTGGTTAGGCCTCATTTAGATTATGCTGCACAGTTCTGGTCATCGTATTACAGAATGGATATAAATGCATTGGAAAACGTACAAAGGAGGATGACAAGTTGATCCCATGTATCAGAAATCTTTCCTATGAGACTGAGGACCCTGAATCTGCACTCTCTAGAAAGGTGTAGAATTAAGGGGTATATGACTGAGGTGTATAAATGGAAAATAGGAATAAATAAAGGGGATGTAAATAGTGTGCTAAAAATATCTAGCCACGACAGGAGTCGCAGCAACGGTTTCAAGTTGGAAAAATTCAGATTCAAGAAGGATATAGGAAAGCACTGGTTTGGTGGTAGAGTTGTGGATGAGTGGAACAAACTCCCAAGTACTGTCATAGATGCTAAAATGTTGTGTAGTTTTAAAAATAGGTTAGATAAATACATGAGTGGGTGTGGATGGGTGTGAGTTGGACCTGACTAGCTTGTGCTAATAGGTCTGATGCCGTGCTCCTTCCTTAAGTGGATGTGACCTGGACCTGACTAGTTTGGGTCAGTGGCATAAGCCGATAAGTGACTTGGACCTGCCTCGCATAAGCCAGTAGGCCTGCTGCAGTGTTCCTTCTTTATTTCTTATACTAAGCTAGGCGTGTCACAATAAGTGTACGAAGAATGATAAAATATAGAACTTTTCTCCCTAAGCTTTTTGAGCTCTATGTAGTTAGAAATTAAAAAAATTGCAGTATAACTGACAATCTTATAGAATTAGATTACCTGTACTTCCAACTATAATTTGAATATACAGTGATGGGTCTTATTATTATAGAAAAAAACAATTACTGGGAGTACACAATGGAATAAGTAAACAATTTTGTTGACAAAATTTGTAAGTGGAACGATACAACTACAGTGGACCCCCGGATTACGTCATTATTTCGTCCCAGAATGCTGTTCAAGTGCCGTTACCGAACAAATTTTTTCCCATAAAGAATAATGTAAATTAGATTAGTTCTTTTAGACCCCCAAAAATACACTTAAAAAAGCACTTACAAAAATACACTTACATAATTGTTCGAGTTTGGAGCACTATGTAATCCGGGGGTCCACTGTATATCCGAGATATGTTCATTGCTACACTAATATACAACATTTTAAAAAAAGAAAATGTAACAAAGTGTATTAAAGTATGACACGATACCTGAGACTCCAACACTCAGGGAATTTGTCTTCAAATTGTTTCCTCTTGTTACATATGCTGTATTGTATTATATTTCACTGATAACAGTAACAAATATAGGAAGGATATAGTGTAATGCATAAAATAATACTGGTCTTTATGTAAAAAAAAATTAAATGCCCACAGAAGTGGCCAGTTTTAGTTTTAATTTGTTCACCTAATTCCTGTATTCTTGGCAGAGAACTTTGTGTTTAACCCTTAAACTGTCCACACGTAGATCTACGTTCACTCGCGCACTGCTCCGAATATTTTGAAAAAAAAAAAAATCGTTTTTTTTTTAAAAAATGAAGAGCGCATTTTTATAAACAGGATAGGCTAAAAAAAAAATTTTTAGGGCCAGTACTTACCGAGATATAAGCCCTACAAGTTGGTGCTGGATGCTCACCTGACGGCAACAACAAGTCCTGCCGCTTGCAGAAGTAATGCTGATATACTTTTTTTTCTAGTTTTTATTTTATTTTATACAATTTTTATGTTCTGGTAATTACAATTTATAATAGTTCTTGTGATTTCATAGCCAATCTTTGTTCTAACACTAATATTAGGTACTGAAATAGTACTCAAATAGTCACAATGACACCAACAGGTGAACAATTTCACCTGCCTTGGTCATTTACTATTGTCTATAAATATATACAAAGTATTTATAGGTCCCAGCAATGTTTTAGACATCCTGGAGTATATATGAAACTCCTTGAAGAATGGTGTTATGACAATTGTCAGATAACTACTGATAAGACAGTGACATTGATGAATGAATGTGTGCCAGGAACCCTTGCTTTGTTTTCACTGTCTGTATCTGTCTATCTATCTATCTGTCTATCTATCTATCTGTCTATCTATCTATCTGTCTATCTATCTGTCTGTCTATCTGTCTATCTATCTGTTTGTCTATCTATCTGTCTATCTGTTTCTCTATCTATCTGTCTATCTGTCTATCTATCTGTCTATCTGTCTATCTATCTGTCTATCTGTCTATCTATGTTTCTATCTATCTGTCTAGCTCGGCTTATCTGTCTTTGTTTGCCTGCCTATGTGTGCCTGGAGTATAATATGAAACTCCTTGACTAATGGTGTTATGACAAGTGTCAGATAACACTGACAGCCCAATGACATTGATGAATGAATGTGCGCAGGGAACCCTCGCTTTGTTTTCACTGTATCTGTCTATCTATCTGTCCATCTGTCTATCTGTCTGCGTCTCTGTCTAGCTCTGCTTATCTGTCTTTCTGTCTGCCTGTGTGTGCCTGGAGTATATGAAACTCCTTGAAGAATGGTGTTATGACAAGTGTCAGATAACACTGACAGCCCAATGACATTGATGAATGGGAGCAGGGAACCCTCTCCTTGTTTCCACTGTCTATCCGTCTGTCTGTCTAGCTCTGCTTATCTGTCTTTCCGTCTGCCTGTGTGTGTATCTTTCCGTCTGCCTGTGTGTGTGTGTGTCTTTCCGTCTGCTTGTCTCAGTCTGAGTGCGGCTCGTAAGCCAACAGGTATTATACGCGATGCAGAAGTGACAATGTGACAATGCGTATTACTTGCCAGTCATGTGTATTATGTCTTATATATACAAGTATTGTATAGGACTTTGCCTGGATTTTTTAGGTTATCCTAAATAATTTACACTATGTATAATAACTGTACTTATGTGTACATGTGAGAGAGATATTACAGATATATATAGATAGACAGATACAGAGATATAGGACAGATAGATATAGACAGATATAGACAGAGATATAGACAGAGATATAGACAGATATAGACACAGAGACAGCCAGAGACAGCCAAAGCCAGCCTGCCGAATATATAAGAACGTAAAAAAGAAGGAACACTGCTGAAGGCCTACTGGCCCATGCAAGGCAAGTCCATGTCACCCCCCAGCTTAGACCAATGACCCACCTAGTCAGGTCACATCCTCTGAAGGAAGGAGCACAGCATCAGACCACAAGCTAGTCAGGTCCAACTCACACCCACCCACAGCCACTCATGTATTTATCGAACCTATTTTTACTTTCCTCTTATAAGGGGAGTGTTAATGCGACATGACATCAGTGAATCCATGGTGTTTGCCACATTATTTGCTCCAGCTGGCACTCAATTGAACTAGTGCTCCCACAAGGTACTAAGTGGTCCCAGATTTTTTTAATACTGCGCACACTGAGGGCGCAGACCCATTCTCTCATGTCTAGGCGACTCAGGCCAATTGCACTAAATTTGAAGGAATGAAAAATAAAACGTTGATCTACGTTCGGAGCAGTACGCGTACAAACGTATATCTACGTTTGGACAGTTTAAGGGTTAATCATAGTCTTCAAAGATTCAGTAGAAATCTAAAAATTGAATGAATTACTTTTGACACAGACATTATCACCAGGTCACAATGCTAACTCAAATTCAAAACATCAAAGTTGGCGTGGTGCAGCCTAGATCCACAACAGTTTCTCTCCTGACTGCCTCCTCCATACCAATTCATCAGTTTTCACTGTAACAGCTGAAAGTATGAGTTACTGGATATCAAAAGTTTGTGTGTACAGGTATCCCTCAACATCTGCGTTTTCCACTTTCACGGGCTTCACACATTCGTGAATTTCCGGCCGTCAAATTCCCAGCCGCCAAATTCTCACCCACCAAATCATATTTAAGTTTCCCGCCACCCGCGAGTCCCTACTACCTTCCTTCCGACCCGGCAGCCAGCCCGCCCACCACTCACTCACTGAGTGTTTTCTTCGTTCATTATTTGTTATTAAACTAAAGTATAACATGTATGTAGTACTATATAGTACAATATTTTACTATGTTTTCATGCATTTTATGATTGTTCATGGTTCAATAGGTTAAGGAAGCAGTAAGTAATGAATGTACTAAATAAAGGTTATCTATCTATTACATTTATTCCAAATTGATATCAGAAACATGATAAATACCCTAGAACTGTAATAAAGATGCTGAAATGAATAATATATGCCATATTATATGAGTGGGGTAAGAGAAGCGGCAGACCGCCACCATAAAAGATGTTTGCATCAGGGTAAACATGCCTAAATCACTCTTGTTATAAGAACAAATGCAAAAATAGCATTTATTATTTTTAGAATAATAATAATTTATAATAATTGATCTGGAGCACTTTAAATGTCATCAGTAGTTGGTAGCTGACATTTAGAGCACTCCACAGCAATTATTATTAATTATTATTATTTATTATTATTATTATTAATATTAATATTATTATTATTATTTCCTTACAATATATTGTAGGGAAATAATAATAATAATAATAATAATAATAATAATAATAATAATAATAATTAATAATAATTGCTGTGGAGTGCTCTAAATGTCAGCTACCAAATACTGATAACATTTAAAGTGCTCCAGATCAATTATTATAAATTATTATTATTCTAAAAACAATAAATGCTATTTTTGCACTTGTTCTTATGACAAGAGTGATTTAGGCATGTTTACCCTGATGTAAACATCTCTTATGGTGGCGGTCTGCCTGCTCTCTTACCCCACTCATATAATATGGCATACAGTGGAACGTCATTTAGCACGAGATTATGTTGCACGTTACGGGTATTGCACGATTTAAGATTTGCGACACATTATCATCTTACATGACGTAAAGATGATATTACATGGTTCGGCAGGAGGGGAAAAATTTTGAGCGCGCGGTCGCACGCGGTGGGTTAAACCATTGAGTCAGTGGGGGTCCTACTAAGGGTGGCTATGAGCCACATCAAGTGTTTAATGCTGACGAGACAAGTGTTTTCTGGAAGAAAATGCCAACACGAACTTATATCAGTCAGCAAGAGAAAAGTGCACCAGGCTTCAAGACAGTAAAGGATCGCTTCACCTTGCTCCTTTTTGGTAATGCATCAGGTGATTTCAAGTGTAAGCCCATGGTTATTTACTGCCTAAGAATCCTCATGCTTTGAGGAAAAGGGAATTTGTTTTTCCTTCCTGCAAACTGTAAGTTTATAACAAAAAAAGGCACAATACCGTGACTGGAACAATACACACACAACCCGCACATATAAAAGGGAGGAGCTTACGACGACGTTTCGGCCCGACTTGGACCATTTACAAAGTCACACTAACACACAGAGACGGAGGAAGGGGTATTTATAGGCAGGCAGACAGGGGAGTGTACAAGAGAGTGGGGTAATAATGGAGTAAGTAGTGGAAGTGGTAGTAGTAGTAATAGTAGCAGTGGAGACAGTCATATACTAGGAGAGGAGCACTGCAATGAGGCTAGCGGCAAATAGTCGCAAAACTCCCTTACTACTGAATCTAGGTTCAGCATAAAAATCCCAGACTGTGACGGTGCACAGATTCCTTGTCACAGTCTGGGATTTTTATGCTGAACCTAGATTCAGTAGTAAGGGAGTTTTGCGACTATTTTGGAGGATCTACTGATGGTCCCCAGTTAGGGTCGATTTTCTATCTCCTTGTTCCTGACGCTGTGTTGCTGCTGCTTGTTATTTTGCTGTTCTGCGAATTGGGTTCAGCAGACACCACCCGCCTTACCCAGCCACCACGGACCCCACCATCCCAGCATTCGTACGTATTTCATACGCGTCAAGAAGTCCTAGCTACAAGCCAGCTGTGTTTGTGAAGAATAAGAGAGAGTGAATTGTGTTTTGATCTTGAATTAACGAAGAAAACAAAGATATTAGACAAGACATAACCCGTGGCCGTAATGAAGTGTTACTTTGTACACATAAAAAGATGTAAACATAAGTTTGTGTGACTGACTGACTGACTGACTGACTGACTGACTGAATGACTGACTGACTGACTTGACTGACTGAATGACTTGACTGACTGAATGACTGACTGACTTGAATGACTGAATGACTTGACTGACTTACTGAATGACTTGACTGACTTACTGAATGACTTGACTGACTTACTGAATGACTTGACTGACTTACTGAATGACTTGACTGACTTACTGAATGACTTGACTGACTTACTGAATGACTTGACTGACTTACTGAATGACTTGACTGACTTACTGAATGACTTGACTGACTTACTGAATGACTTGACTGACTTACTAAATGATTTGACTGACTTACTAAATGACTTGACTGACTTACTAAATGACTTGACTGACTTACTAAATGACTTGACTGACTTACTAAATGACTTGACTGACTTACTGAATGGCTTGACTGACTTACTGAATGACTGACTGACTGACTTACTGACTGACTTAAAGTTAGACACTCAGTTCAACCATCGACTTCAGTTCAAGAACTACTATCCACCTCAGCCTAGTAGGGCCACAGCATAACTCTCCACTCTCTTCACAATCATCCACAAACACCAGCACCCACAATTTAAGGTAAATACTATTATTTCTATTACATTTGTAGTCTTAAGCAGTAAAAACAACATAATACATCACGATAATGAACTACAATTACATATTCACTTTTATTTTTGTAAGATCTGTTGGTCTAAAAAAAACTTGTTTGGCTTTTTGGGGACTCCCAGGAATGTAACCCTATTTCTCCCATTAGTTCTTTTAATTATTTAACACAAAATTATCTAACACGACTTTTTCAGGAACGTAACTATCGTGCTAAATGACGTTCTACTGTATATTATTCATTTCAGCATCTTTATTACAGTTCTAGGGTATTTATCATGTTTCTGATATCAATTTGTAATAAATGTAATAAATGTAATAGATAGATAACCTTTATTACTAATATTAGTGTAATTACACAACATTTTATTAGCGCTAAGTCTAACATCCACCACCTATGACGACTCACCAGACACTGACTTACTGTTCGCCTCTCCTTCCCTCCAATAGCTCCTCCCACTTCGTAACGATGTTAGATGGTGAATTTAATGTATTTTTCTGTAAGCTTAACTCGTTGTATGTGTAATTTACCTTTTTATTGTTTTATGTAATATGAGTTATGCAAATTAAAATAAAGTTATGAAGTTAGAGTTTCATTTTTTTTCTAATGTATACATATTTAATTCAACATTTGGCATCATTACAAAGTGGGCTGAGCTACTGCAGAGGGAGAAGAGGCAGTGTGTCAGTAACTTGATTCCCCATGACACTTCACAACACTATAAAATACGTATTGTATAATTATACTATTACAGGCCTCCCTCCACAGCCAGCTCATGTCAAAATAACATGTACATATACAGTCAACCCCTGGTTCTCGTCGGTAATCCGTTCCAGAGGGCCCGTCGACC
This sequence comes from Cherax destructor, assembly GCA_009830355.1. NCBI lineage: Eukaryota > Metazoa > Arthropoda > Malacostraca > Decapoda > Parastacidae > Cherax > Cherax destructor. Next base: position 7,462 of record WNWK01045162.1, read on the forward strand.
ACCGGTTTGGTCGAACTCCGATTCTATTTTCCCCATAAGAAATAATGGAAATAAAATTAATCCGTTTCAGACATCCAAAAGTATTAAAATAAAATATTTTTTTGACCTTTTTGACATTAAATTAGTATACACAATTTTATGAAAAATTAAGAAATAATAGTACAATAACATGTCACTTACATTTATTGAAGAGTTGTTGATGTGTGGAAGACGGGAGGAGGGGAGAAGATGGAGTAGTACTCACCTAATTGTACTCACCTAATTGTGGTTGCAGGGGTCGAGACTCAGCTCCTGGCCCCGCCTCTTCGCTGTCTGCTACTGGGTCTCTGCTCTCCCTGCTCCATGAGCTTTATCATACCTTGTCTTAAAACTATGTATGGTTCCTGCCTCCACTATATCTTTCTCTAGACTATTCCACTTCCTGACTACTCTGTGGCTGAAGAAATGCTTCCTGACATCCCTTTGACTCATCTGAGTCTTCAGCTTCCAGTTGTGTCCCCTTGTTTCTGTGTTCCCTCTCTGAAACATCCTGTCACTATCTACCTTGTCAATTCCCGCAGTATTTTGTATGTCGTTATCATGTCTCCTCTGACCCTTCTTTCCTCCAGTGTTGTTAGTCCTATTTCCCTCAATCTTTCTTCATAAGACAGACCCCTGAGTTGTGGAACTAACCTTGTCGCAAACCTTGCACTTTCTCTAGTTTCTTTACGTGCTTGACCAGGTGTGGGTTCCAGACTGGTGCTGCATATTCTAGTATGGGCCTGACGTACACGGTATACAGTGTCTTGAACGATTCCTTGTTAAGGTAACGGAACTCTAATCTTAGGTTTGCCAGTTGCCCATATGCTGCCGCAGTTATCTGGTTGATGTGTGCCTCCGGAGACGTGCTTGGCGTTATACTCACTCCAAGGTCTTTCTCCTTTGCCGAGGTTTGTAGCCTTTGTCCGCCTAGCTTGTACTCTGTCAGCGGTCTTCTTTGCCCTTCTCCGATCCTCATGACTTTGCATTTGGAGGGATTGAATTCAAGAAGCCAATTGCTAGACCAGATGTTGAGCTTGTCCAGGTCTGTTTGCAGCCCTGCCTGGTCCTCTTCCGATGTGATTCTCCTCATTATTTTCACATCATCCACGAATAGAGACACTTCTGAGTCTATCCCGTCCGTCATGTCATTTACATATACCAGGAATAACACTGGTCCTAGGACTGACCCCTGCGGTACACCACTCGTCACAGGCGCCCACTGTGATACCTCACCACGCACCATGACCCGTTGTTGCCTCCCTTTGAGGTATTCCTGATCCATTCCAGTGCCCTTCCTGTTATACCTGCTTGTTCTTCCAACTTTTTACTAATCTCATGTGAGGAACTGTGTCGAAGGCCTTCCTGCAGTCCAGGAAAATGCAATCAACCCACCCTTCTCTCTCCTGCCTTACCTCTGTTACTTTATCATAGAACTCTAGGAGGTTTGTTACACAGGATTTGCCTTCCCGGAATCTGTGCTGTCTGGTGTTTATTATCCTGTTCACCTCAAGGTGTTCCACCATTCTTTTCCTGATGATTTTCTCCAGGACTTTGCACACTATACATGTAAGTGACACCGGTCTATAGTTTAGTGCCTCTTTTCTGTCTCCTTTTTTAAAAATGGGGACTACGTTGGCCTTCTTCCATACCTCAGGTAGCTGCCCAGTTTCAAGGGATGTGTTGAATATTATGGTAAGTGGCACACTCAGTACCTCAGCTCCTTCCCGAAGAACCCACGGGGAGATATTGTCCGGACCCATCGCCTTTGAGGTATTGAGGTCACTGAGTAACTGCTTCACTTCCTCCTCAGTTGTGTGTATGCCCTCTAGCACTTGGTACATCCCTTGTTGGTGACGAACCACGTCCTGTCTACAAAGCTGCCTTCCTTCCTCCATTGTGAATACTTCCTTAAACCTCAAGTTGAGCTCCTCACATACCTCTTGATCATTACTTGTGAGTTCCCCATCTTCTCTCCTCAGCCTTATCACCTGGTCCTTGACTGTTGTCTTCCTTCTGATGTGACTGTACATCAGTTTCGGGTCGGACTTAACTTTCGATGCTATGTCATTTTTGTACTGTTTCTGGGCCTCCTCCGTACTTGTGCATACTGCTTTCTAGCTCTTCTACTAATCTCTTTGTTTACTTGGGTTCTTTGCCTTCTGTACCGTTTCCATTCTCTGATACTCTGAGTCTTTGCCTCCCTGCACCTTTGGGTAAACCAGGGGCTCTTTCTGGCCTTCCCATTTAATTCTTGCCTCTGGGTATAAACCGTTCCTCTGCCTCCTTGCACTTTGCCCTACGTATTCCATCATTTCATTTATTGTCAGTCCTTCCATTTCCTTTCCCACTGAACGTCCTGCAGGAAAATCCTCATCCCCGTGTAGTTTCCTCTTTTAAAGTCTGGTTTGTCTCTATCGGTACTGTTTTCCCTCTCGACCTGTAGCTCTACAATGTACTCAAAGCTAAGCACCATATGGTCACTGGCTCCCAGGGGGCTCTCGTGCGTTATGTCTTCAATATCTGAGCTGTTCAGGGTGAATACAAGGTCCAGTCTTGCTGGTTCATCTTCTCCTCTCTCTCTGGTCGTGTCCCTGACATGTTGGTGCATCAGGTTTTCCAGTACCACGTCCATCATCTTGGCTCTCAAGTTTCTGGCCCCCCACGTGGTTCATGGTTCTCCCAGTCGATCTCCCTGTGGTTGAAATCCCCATGACCAGTAGCTTCGCTCTGCTCATGTGTGCTTTTCTTGCCACCTCCGCCAGGGTGTCCACCACGCTCTGTTGTTCTCATCGTATTCTTCTCCTGGCCTCCTGCAGTTCTGTGGTGGGTTATACATCACTGCAATGACTATCTTATGCTTCCCAGACTGGATGGTACCTACTATGAAGTCCCGTTCTCTACCCACCTCCACTCCTACCATTTCCTTGAATCTCCAACGGTGCCTTACAAGCAGTGCGACCCCTCCTCCCCCCCTGCTCCTCCTATCTTTCCTCAGGATCTGATATCCCTGTGGGAAGATTGCATCTGTTACTGTCTCATTTAGTTTAGTTTCTGTGACCGCTATGATGTCTGGGGATGCCTCATCTATTCTTTCATTCCACTCTTCATACTTATTCGTAATTCCATCCGCGTTTGTGTACCAAACCTTCAACCTTGTTTCCAATACTGTGGCCCTGGGGAGATCTTGGTGGGTTGGGGGTGTGGGCAGGGTGCCCACAGGGGGTTGCAGCATGGGTGGGGGTGATTGTATGGTTGGGGTATGGGCAGGTGGGGTGGAGTTTGAGGTGGGGGTGGGGGTAACTGTGACGGTGGGTTTTCATTTGATAGGGTGGGGACAGGGGGCCTGATAAGTGGGTGTGGTGCTAGAGTGTATGATTGTCGTGGGTTGTTTGTGATTTGAGGCCTGCTGAGGGTACTTCCAGTGTGTGTGTTTGTCCTGCTTGGTCTTGGTGTCCTCCGTATCTCGCTGTCTCCCCTCCCTCCTCTCTTCTCCTTCTTATCTTCTCCCTCCGGGCCTCCCTTTCTTCCTGCTAGTGTTTGGAAGGGGAATCCCCTTCCATTAACACTGCAGGTGGCAAGTTCTTTTCTGAGGTTACTGGCCTTTTCTTTGAATGCTACACTCCCTGCATTCCTGTACACTCCCTGCATTCCTGCTACACTCCCTGCATTCCTGCTACACTCCTCCTGCACTCCCTGCATTCCTACACTCCCTGCATGAATGCTACACTCCTTCATGAATGCTACACTCCCTGCATGAATGCTACACTCCCTGCATGAATGCTACACTCCCTGCATGAATGCACACTCCCTGCATGAATGCTACACTCCTGCATGAATGCTACACTCCCTGCATGAATGCTACACTCCCTGCATGAATGCTACACTCCCTGCATGAATGCTACACTCCCTGCATGAATGCTACACTCCCTGAATGAATGCTACACTCCCTGCATGAATGCTACACTCCCTGCATGAATGCTACACTCCCTGCATGAATGCTACACTCCTGCATGAATGCTACACTCCCTGCATGAATGCTACACTCCTGTATCCCTCCTTCACTCCCTGCATCCCTGCTTCACTCCCTGCATCCCTGCTTCACTCCCTGCATCCCTGCTTCACTCCCCTGCATGAATTCTACACTCCTGTATCCCTCCTTCACTCCCTGCATCCCTGCTTCACTCCCTGCATGAATGCTACACTCCCTGTATCCCCCCTTCACTCCCTGCATCCCTGCTTCACTCCCTGCATGAATGCTACACTCCCTGTATGAATGCTACACTCCCTGCATAAATGCTCACTCCCTGCATGAATGCTACACTCCTGTATCCCTCCTTCACTCCCTGTATCCCTGCTTCACTCCCTGCAACACTCTTTACCACAGGCTTGGCACTAGGAGCTTTCTTGGGGCCCATGGTGGTTTATTTAACAGTTGCAAGCACTAAAAACAGTGGAATAATGACAATAAACTGGTATGAATGCGTGGATGGTGGTCGCCCGCTTGTAAACAAAGCACTGACGCTCCGTGGAGTGCCCAGGCCCAGCTGGGACATGCGTACGCGCCTGGGACGAATAGCCATTCTGCCCAACTCCGAGCAGATCGCCTAATACCGAGCCAAAATCTCGTAAAACCTGTCGAACACCGATTTGGACAACTCCGCGAGTCGAGCATCAGGGGTTATTTGTAGTACATTATTTTACGATGTTTATATGTGTTTTATGATTGTTCATGGTTCAATAGGTTAACCCTTTGGGGGTCGACAGGCCTTCTCGGAAACGTGTTCCTGGGGTCGAAAATTTTTTGGATTTTTTTTCCTTATTAAATGATAGAGAATCTTTTTCCGATCATAACGCCACCAAAATTATGAAATGTGATCGAAAACTAACGGAATTATGCTTTCGCGAAGTTCGCGGTATCTTTGACACTGACGCATCAGCGATTTCACCCACTTCGAGCCCTATTTTCGACAAATTCCAATGTTTCAGTCTCCTAAAATTATAGCTATTTCGCTAGAACTCCATTTCTTCTATCGATTAAGTACAAGAAACCGCCTATTTACCAATTTCATCTACCCAAAATAGTGGTCAGAAAATGGCAATTTTCCAATTTCACACAAATTTCAAACAATGCCAATTTCAAAATAGGGTCCAGAGTAAACAAGGCAGACATTCCTGGCACTAAAATAACATGTTATCTGTTCATTAGCCATGTCTCCAGGCCCCTGTTCTATTACTTTTGCTTTCCATTTTTAATTTTTATTCTCATACAAAAATAGAAGATTTATTGTTATGTATACAACTGCATCATTATAAAAATTGTATAAATAATATCAGAGCACTTGTGCATGAATATAAGACTGCCAGTTGATTGTATTGGACGCATGGTGTGATTTGTTTACTCTTGAACATCGTCAGAAATCGAACATTTTCGCTACTTTGAGCTCAATTTCAAGGTACTTGTCATTGTAATACCAATCAAAATCATCTCTATTTCTGTAATATATCTTCCATTATATCAAATGAGACCAAGAAAATGAGAATACATCAATAAATACCATACAAAAATCGACTGCAAATTCGCTGTTTTAATCGAAAAAATGATCAGGTTTTTTTTCTCGTTATGCAGTGTGTGCTGCACTGACCACACAGACCCATTCTTTCATATGTATGCCTACCAGACGTTTTCTGCTTAAATTGAGGCTGCTAGAATTTGGGCGTACTAGTACGGCACCAACCCCTGCTCGTAAAACATACTAGTACGGCACCGACCCTGAAAGGGTTAAGGAAGAAGTATTGTATTATATTTCCCTACAATATATTGGGGCACCAAACATTCGCGATTTTTCAACATTCACGAGGTTCTTGATCCCCTAACCCTCGCGAATGTTGAGGGAGACCTGTACTGTAAAACTGAATTCAGTGGACCCTGAGTTACAAATACCCGGAAATCGTAAATATGTAAGTATAATATTGTAAGTGCTTTTGTAAGTGTATTTTTGGGGGTCTGAAATGGACTAGCCTACTTGACATTATTTCTTAAGGGAGTAAATTCGCTCGGTAATGGCACTTGAGAAGGCTTCTGGAATGAATTTTGTTCGTTACTTGGGGGTCCACTGTATAACTTGTTTTACCATTGGTAAATGGAATACGTGTTTTCTCGTTTTATTTAACTTCCTGGGGTATTGTTTTTACATAAGTCCTGGAGGTGGGAAGTACAATGCCTGCACTTTAAAGGAGGGGTTTGGGATATTTCCTGTTTAGAGTGACATCTAAACTGTCATATCTGAGAGTGTCTGCAAAGACTGATAGTGTGAATGATGGGTGAAAGTGATTCTTTTCTTGGGGTCACCCTGCCTCGGTGGGAGACTGCCAGCATGTTAAAAAATCAAATCATAACAAAATGTACTTATACCTCATTTTTTAAGATGACACTGGCTATGTCCTTTTTGTCATCATCAGATAAATCTGGTGCAATCTTCAGTAGTAGTGGAGGTTTGTGTGTTCCTGACAGACTGTCTCGTGCTGTCACTACTGCACTCACCAACTTCCCTAATTCTTCTCGTGCTGTAAATTTTTAGCCCTGGTGTGTTGGGACTGCAAAAAGTTTTTTATATTATTTTAATATCATATTCAAAAGGTTTTTTATATATTCAAACATTAATATTTCAAAATTTTCAACCAAATTTCCCTTTGAATAAACTACTCTACTGAAAAATAAAAAATCACACCTTTAGAATTACATTACATGACTACAGGTTCAATGTATGACACATTATCTGTTGCATCTGTTAATGGTTCCAAGGATAGTCTTCCCCCACAGACCTGTCTCAGACTAGGCCTCCTAAATTAGAAAGGGAATATTAAAAAAAATAAAACACATACAACCCGCACATATAAAAAAGAGAGGGTTGTATGCAGGTTGTATGTGAATTGTTCAAGTCACGATATTGTGCCTTTTTTTTTTGTTACGTATTTACAACAAATAAAAATAGAAATGCAAGAAGACATTAAAATAAAGAAGAGGACTAGTATATAGGAGGAAAAAGATTTACGATCAAAAACATGATGATCATTAAGTAGACCCCAGTACGATCTGTCCAAAACGATTTTTTTGTGGTTCTTTTGGTCAATATTTTTTCGTGAAAAATTTTTTTTCGGAGCGTCCTCCAGACCTGTCCGCCCCCCCATGCAGGCGCCACTAAGTTTTTACACTTAGTGAAAATACCCCCGGGCCTTTTAAAATTTCTAAAATTTTTTGTGTTTTTGGGAGGATTGCACTGAAAAAGTCCCCCGGGGCCCCAAAAAACTTCCGTCGATAAACAAGACCAGCCAGTGATAAATGTGTTAATTTAC
>WNWK01045163.1:0-14834 GCA_009830355.1 Cherax destructor
AAGGAAGGAGGGGTGTAGATGGAGAAGAGAGAGGAGGAGGAACCAGAGGTGGAGCGGTGTCCATCAACGTTCCAGTCTCTGAAACATATTCTGTGATAGCGTCCACCGTTTGGGCAGACAAAGATGCAGGATGTGGGACCACATTAGAGATGGAAGAAGGAGGGTGAGCAACAATCGGGGCGACTATAGACTGTACTAAAGTAGAGGGCGAGGAGATGGAAGAGGAAACTGTCGAAGGGAAGGGACAGGAGTGGAAGTGACCTGGGGGGGGGGGCAGTCAAGGAAGAAACTTGGGAGTGGACAGGGGATGAAGATATTGAATAAAGAGGAGCATGAACCTCCACACACATTACAGAACTAGTCGGAGGTGAAGAACCTGGCAATGGGGATTTTTTGCCAGACTTATGAGAAGAGGGGTGGTGAGGATTAGGTGTTGGACGAGGGCGTGTAGGCACAGAACTGTGCGAGTGAGTAGAGGAAAAGGTGAGGACAGTATGGGATGCCGAGGTAGGGACCTCGGAGCCAAGAACAGCAAAAGGATTCGAGACAGAGGTGACTGAGGATGGGGCGACCACAGAGGAAGCCGCGGAAGTTGGGACCCCACAAGTGGTGCGACGTTTAGCAATGCGAGAATAGGAAATACAGGCAAGTCTCCTTTGAAGGCATAGATGAGAGACGGCCATAGCATATGAGAAGCCTTCCACCTCTTTGAGACAACGGATTTCCCGCTCATTTCGGTAAACCTGACAACAGCGAGAGTACGATGGATGCGCCTCATGACAGTTAAGGCAAGAGGGAGATAGATTACAAGGACTGGCATGGTCGTCGGCACCACAGACTGGGTATTCAGCCATGGACCTGCAATATTTCGCTGGATGACCAAAATGCCAGCAGTTTCTACACTGTTGCAGTGTAGGGGTCACTTTTCGAACTTGTAAACGTTGACCTGCAATGTAGTCCGAAGGTGGAAGGTCACGGCTGTCAAATGTTAAACGAGCTATATTGCAAGGATAACGTCTTCGCTTATTGGCAGGGAGGACAAAAGTGTCAACTTTAAGGATAGAGAGGTCTTGGAGCTCAAGCTGCTCCAAAATGTCATCACCACATGTCTGGAAATTCCATTGGACAATAGTGTGGGGCAAAATGACAGTACCACTACAAGAATTGAGAGAATGATGCTTGTCAATAGTGATAGGAATAGTATCTATGGACGTAAGGAGGGAAAGATCGCGAGCTTGGCCAGCATTCTGGACCATGATGATGCGCGTGCCGCTCTTGAGAGCATGAAATGAGAAATTTTAACCTACATGGCGTAGGAGAGCTTTACCAATACTATGATCGGAAAGGTAGGTATTAGGAGAGGTCGGTCATAGAGTAAAAAACTTTGTCCATTGAGTAGTATGAAACAGAGCATTTAAGGGGAGTGCATGACGAGCTGGTCGTTTCTGAGATGAATGAGCAGGATGTGTCGAGTCGTCATGTAAGGGTCTTGGTTGTTTGGACGAGGGACCGGAGGCTGCACCGTTAAGGGAGAAGCCGGAATCAAGGTCAGAGAATAGTGAAGGTCAGATGTATTGAAAGGGCCACTCGGAACCAAGGTACCTGAAGCAGGTGACGAACCGGCACCAGCAAGAGGTACAGGGGTATTAGAGTTGTCCGAAGAGTTGTTCATTAACGAGGTAAGGTTAGAACTAGGTGCGGTATCAAGAAGGGGCCCGGGGGTAGGTTCACGGATTAGGGCATCCATGGTTTGGTTACTTCTTTCTTTTGTTTTTAAGAAAAAAAAAGAAAATAAAAATAAAAAAAGAATAAAAATAGGGGGGAACGTGGAGGAATAGCTCCTAGGAGGAATGAAAGGGGCGTAAATCCCCTCCGCGCCCAAGAGGACCTCAACACCGCAAGTAGCGCAGATGCTGCATGAAACCTGTGCCATACCCTACCCTTCATGCCAGTAAACCAGCAATCCGGGATAGCAACCTCACATCCACCAAGCCACCTCTGCGGACAAAAGAGAGGGCGGCTGGATATCAGCTACAAAGCATACCGCCTTCGGCCACCACCCCCGGAATCCGAAAGGTGGCCTCCAGAGATACACCCGTCACGCGAAAGATACCCAAGGCCACCCCCCGGGAGACTGGAGAGGTATCAGAGCATCCCCAGGCGATCCAGATTCCACGGCAAACTACACCACCGCCAAGGACCTCAACAAAATGGGATTGACTACGACACCCTTCCCCCTACCTAGGAACTAGAATGCCTGTGGAGAGAAACTCCCAGGGTAAAAATGGGAAGGGAATAAGGGAGGGATGAGGAGGAGGAGGAGGAAAGGGAAGATGGGAAAGGGAAGGGGGGATTGGGGGGGGGTAATTAGGTTCGGTCTGAGGAAGAAGACCAAGAGGTCCAATTCCTCAGTCCGATAGCCTCTTTACCATGACAAGGAGCCCCCCTTAAAGAGGAGTCAAAAGTAAACTTGGCTATAATACAAGAATAGAGTCTGCCCAGGGGCAGGTGGTACATAAGTGACAACATTAAGAATTAGGAAGTCATGGAGCTTGAGAAGCTCCATAATATCTGCATCACATATTAGGAAACCACGTTAAACGATGGTATGTTGTAGAACAATTGTTCTACTGCAAGAATTGAAATATGTTTATGAATTGTGACAGCAGTATTGTCAATATTGGTAAGAAGGGAGAGATTATGAACATGTCCAGCACTGTGCACTGTGACAATATGTACAATACTCTTGAGAAGATTAAATAAAATACTTATCCAACAAGGCATAGGAGTTGCCTTGCTGATACTATGGTCTAAAATTTCTCCAAAAAGGATGTTTTTTGTTAGTGTCTCTGCCATTTACTATGTATTATGTTCCCACTACCTTCTGTCAGGGAGAAACAAAAGTACATCTCTACTTTAATATCAGTGTTCGTAGAGGAAGAAATATTAGCGCTTGCCACATGACACCAACTCTGGCAAAGCTTTCTCTCTAGTATGACGTCTCATGTGATTTTCTAAATGTAATCTTTCAGAAAATTCTTTCAGACATTCTGAACACTGATATGGCTTCTCTCCAGAATGAGTTCTCATGTGTCTTACTAAATGTGCTTTTGTAGAATAGTCTTTCAGACATTCTGAACACTGATATGGCTTCTCTCCAGTATGAGTTCTCAAGTGACTTACTAAGTTTGATTTTTCAGAAAAGCCTTTCTGACATTCTAAACACTGATATGGCTTCTCTCCAGTATGAGTTCTCATGTGTCTTACTAAATGTGATCTTGTAGAATAGTCTTTCAGACATTCTGAACACTGATATGGCTTATTTCCAGTATGAGTTCTCATGTGTTTTTCTAAATCTTGTTTCATAGAAAAGTCTTTCAGACATTCTGAACACTGATATGGCTTCTCTCCAGTATGAGTTCTCAAGTGACAAACTAAGTTTGATTTTTCAGAAAAACCTTTCTTACATTCTGAACACTGATATGGCTTCTCTCCAATATGAGTTCTAGAGTGACTTACTAAGTTTGATTTTTGAGAAAAGCCTTTCAGACATTCTGAACACTGATACGGTTTATTTCCAGTATGAGTTCTCATGTGACTTACTAAGTTTGATTTTTCAGAAAAGCCTTTCTGACATTCTGAACACTGATATGGCTTATTTCCAGTATGAGTTCTCATGTGACGTACTAAGCTTGATGGATAAGAAAAGTCTTTCAGACATTCTGAACACTGATATGGCTTATTTCCAGTATGAGTTCTCGTGTGTCTTTCTAAATCTTGTTTCACAGAAAAGACTTTCAGACATTCTGAACACTGATATGGCTTCTCTCCAGTATGAGTTCTCATGTGCCTTACTAAGCTTGATTTTTGACATAAGACTTTCAGACATTCTGAACACTGATATGTCTTCTCTCCAGTATGAGTTCTCATGTGCCTTACTAAGTTTGATTTTTGAGAAAAGACATTCAGACATTCTGAACAGTGATATGGCTTATTTCCAGTATGAGTTCTCATGTGACTTACTAAGCATGATTTTTGAGAAAAGACTTTCAGACATAATGAACACTGATATGGCTTCTCTCCAGTATGAGTTCTCATGTGACTTACTAAGCTTGATTTTTGAGAAAAGTCTTTCAGACATAATGAACACTGATATGGCTTCTCTCCAGTATGAGTTCTCAAGTGACTTACTAAGTCTGATTTTTGAGAAAAGTCTTTCAGACATTCTGAACACTGATATGGCTTCTCTCCAGTATGACTTCTCATGTGAGTTACTAAGCTTGATTTTTGAGAAAAGTCTTTCAGACATAATGAACACTGATATGGCTTCTCTCCAGTATGAGTTCTCAAGTGACTTACTAAGTTTGATTTTTGAGAAAAATCTTTCAGACATTCTGAACACTGAAATGGCTTCTCGCCATTATGAGTTCTCATGTGATTTACTAAATTATATTTTTCAGAAAACTCTTTTAGACACACTGAACACTGAAGTGTTTTTTTGCTTATGATAAACCTGGTCTGATATCCACACTGAGGTTGTTGTGAAGATTGTTTGAGTGAGTGTGAATGTTGATATAATTGGTCTCCTACATGAACAACTGTACATTGTGTTGCCTCAACACATTGTTTTTCATGTGAATATTGATCTAACTGGTCTCCTACATGAACAACTGTACATTGTGTTGCCTCAACACATTGTTTTTCAAGTATTTTAGACATAGTGAACAATAAGTCTCACATATTTAAATTGTTCGACCAGGGGAGATTTCAGAATATTTTATTAAACAGAAAACTAATATTTCTGTATTATTCTATCATTGGAATTATAGCAAGCACTAAACCTGTAGGGGTAATAGTGTCAGAGGAATGGGACAGATGACACTAGCAGGTATTTATGACACATTAACCTTATGACACTGTTGTTGGCACTATAAGTGTTGTAGTACCAACACTGTTGTTACAGTGTTGTCACTGTATAAGCACTGTTGTTACAGTGTTGTCACTGTATAAGCACTGTTGTTACAGTGTTGTCACTGTATAAGCACTGTTGTTACAGTGTTATAACTGTATAAGCACTGTATTAATGTTGTCGCCATAGTTATTGTCACTGTATTAACACTGTAGCATTGTCACTATTATTTACACTGTAGTTAGTGTTGTCACTGTATTAACACTGAAGTTAGTGTTGTCACTATATATACATTATAGTATTTATAGAACTAAAAGGTTATTTCTAACACTGATGTTGCTACTACAAGTGCCACCTTTTTGTATCAGGATGACCTGCAGTATTGACACTACAAGTGCCACCTTCTTGTACCAGGATGACCTGCAGTATTGACACTACAAGTACCACCTTCTTGTACCAAGATGATCTGCAGTATTGACACCACAAGTGCCACCTTCTTGTACCTGGATGACCTGCAGTATTGACACTACAAGTGCCAACTTCTTGTACCAGGATGATCTGCTGTATTGACACTACAAGTGCCACCTTTTTGTACCAGGATGATGTGCACTGTTGACACTACAAGTGCCACCTTCTTGTACCAGGATGACCTGCAGTGTTGACATTATAAGTGCCAGTCTGTTGCATCAAGATGACCTGCAAAATAAAATTGAAAATTTATAATCTTTCATTATAATTAATATCAATATTAATATTTTAAACACACCAGCCATCTCCCACTAAGGTAAGGAGACTCAATAAAGAAGAAACACTTTCTTCATCACTGTCTTGCAAGAGGAGGGTTGATATTACACTTTGGATGTCCATCCAAACTGTAAATATCTGCACTCATCCTTCAGTGCAGGCATTGTACTTCCCAATACCCACCCTATTTCAGAGTGCAGGCACTGTAAATCCTACCTCCAACCCCCCTTTCAGAGTGCAGGCACTGTAATTCCTATCGTCATCCCTCCTTCAGAGTGTAGTTACTGTACTTACCACCTCCACCCCTACTTCAGAGTGCAGGAACTGTACTTTCTACCTCCACCCCTCCTTCAGAGTGCAGGAACTGTACTTTCTATCCACCTCCGAGTGCAGACACTACTTCACCCACCATTCTTCAGAGTGCAGGCACTGTATTTCCCACATCCACTCCTTCAGAGTGTATTATTATTATAATCAAAAAAAGAAACGCTAAACCACACAGGTTATACAGCGCAGCAGGGTAGGGCAGGATGCAGGGAGAATGGGTTGTAAAAGGGAGAGGGATTATTAGTAGGGTATGGAGTGCAGCAGGACAGTGGGTAGTGCAGGGATAGAGGGTAGCAAGAGATTGAGGTAGAAGGGACTGAGGGGAGTGCTAGAGGTATAATTTCAGAGTTTGTGTAGTAAGTCAGATGCTGTCAAAAAGTCAATGAGAGAGTCAGGATTAATGGAGGGCCCATCAGCAAGAAGGGAAGGTAAAGAAAGGGCAGCAGAGCGAAGACGACGTTGGAGGTAAATTCTGCGTGCTCGTTGATAGTGGGCGCCTGTGCGAAGACGGGAGAGTGTAGTCTCCCAACCTCGACATTGGTGACAAGAAGAAGGCCAGAAACCCATACTCAGTTTAATAGAATGAAGTTCATTATTTAGCAGGTCAGACCAGTATTGTTGCCAATGGGTGCGAAGGTGGGTAGCAATGACTGCAAAATAGTCAGTGAATGGAACACCTCCATATGAAACTGGAAGGTCATGTACTGCTGACCACGCAGCAGTGTCTGCCTGTTCATTGCCCTGTAAGTCAACATGACCAGGGACCCAGCAAAAAACAATATCTTTGTGTTTGCTAGAGATATGGCGTAACCAAAGTGGGATACGAAGAACTAGGGGGTGAGGTGTATCAAATTTTTGGATAGTCTGTAAAGCACAAAAGGAGTCTGAAACGACCACAAATGGTGACACAGGCATAGATGCAATACGGATAAGTGCCACAAGAATGGCATACAATTCAGCCGTAAATATGCTTGCCGAGGATAATAGATGCCCTCGCACGACGTGACACTGTACGGAAACACTGCTGCGAATCCGACGTCATCTGATGACTTAGAACCATCGGTGTACACTGTGATGGCATGGGAATGAGAACGGAAGTGGCCGTACGTAGTTGGGCTTTTGCACAAGGCAGAGGAAAAGAACAGACACGAACAGCAGGAACCTCCCAAGGGGGTAGGGGAAAGGGAGATGCCACATGAACACAGAAAGGTGGTAGCTGAAGGGAAGACAAGAGCGAATGTAGACGAAGAGAAAAGAGACGAAGTAAACAGGGCCGACAAACAAATAAATAGCGTCTACTAACATCTGTGACAATCTTATACATGGAAGGATTGTGTACTCATGAGAGCAAACATAATAGCGAAGGCAATGTGCATCACAACGATCGGACAAGGATAGAATGTTCGCTTCTACATAGAGGTTCTCAGCCGGGGAAGAATGTAAAGCAGCAAGGCATAAACGTAATCCCTTGTGATGGATAGGATTAAGGCTGGAAAGAGTAGCAAGAGAGGCCGCCAAATATATATCTGGTCACCATAATCGAGTTTCGATAAAATTAGGGCTAAATGAAGGCGAAGGAGAGTTCTTCTATCAGCCCCCCATGAAGGATGTGTAAGGGTTTTAAGGAGGTTCAGCCGGCTACAACAAGTCGCCTTCAGAGAGGTAATGTGAGGTTTCAAGGACAATCGACGGTCAAACAGGAGGCCAAGAAACCTGACTGTATGACGTTCTGGGATACGTGAGCCGTATAGGTACAATGGATGATCAGAGACCACTGAACGTCTAGTAAACGTAATTTGATAAGTTTTACTACTAGAAAATTTTAACCTGTGAGTGGTGGCCCAATCGGAAACAAAGTTGATGGCATGCCAGATTATTTAGAGCAAGGAGAAACAGTGTTGCACTCAGAACACATTCCTGGGGGACACCTTCAGCTTGGACAAACTCCGGGGAAAGCACATTACTAACATGGACACGGAAATGTCTTTTAGTTAAGAAGGCCTTAAGGAAAAATGGTAGATTGCCATGGAGGCCTAAGGAGTGGGCCTGGGCCAAGATATTATACCTCCAAGTTGTCATAAAACTTTTCAAGGTCAAAAAAATGGCGATAACTGAGTGGTTATTAGCAAAGGCATTACGAATATACGTATCCAAGCGCAGTAAGGGGTCAATGGCAGAATGGCCCTTACAAAAGCCATATTGACTAGTGGAGAGACTACTGTGCGTCTCTAAATACCACATCAAACGACTATTAAGTAGACGTTCCATCACCTTGCAAACTGCACTGGGACGGTAGTGGGAGGTATCATGTCCTTTAGTACCCGATTTGCGAAAAGGGAGAACAATAGCAGACTTCCACAGCTGGGGAATAACTCCTTGCGACCATATAAGATTAAAGAGTCGTAAGAGGACAGCAAGAGCAGATTTATGTAAATGCTGTAGCATACGAATATGTATGCCATATGTAAAGGGCACATTGTAAGATTCTTCTCTGAGAGAAGAAAAATCAAAGGGCTTTAACTCGCTGGCAGACTTAGAAGAAAGGAATGAGAGGCATAGATGGAGCCCCTGAGAAATGCGGACCAGATGATTACCAATTTCAGTGGCAACGGCAAGAGGGTGTGCTATATCGACACCGGCAACCCGAAGAACTGGAGCTGGGTCGGGGGAGAATTTAGCGCTCAATTTCTGCACTTTCTTCCAGACTGCACTCATCGAGGAAGCCGAAGTGATGGCTGAAACGTAATCCCGACAGCAAGTGCGTTTAGCGTTGCGTATGACATGGCGAGCAATTGCTCTCCTCTGCTTAAAATCAAGGAGTCTCTCTGTGGTTCTGTTATACCGGAACCTGCCCCACGCAGCGCGTGGGAAAAGGGAGGATGGGGAAGATGGGATAGGGGAGGGGGAATTGGGGGGTAATTATGTTCGGTCTGAGGAAGAAGACCAAGAGGTCCAATTCCTCAGACCAATAGCCTCTTTACCTCGTCAAGGAGCCCCCCTTAAAGAGGCTTCAGAGTGTAGGCACTATACTTCCCACCTCCACCCCTCCTTCAGAGTGCAGGCACTGTATTTCCCACAACCACTCCTTCAGAGTGCAGGCACTGTACTTCCCACCTCCTGAACTAAAGTACAATTAACCAGTTTCCTTGAACGTCTTCACAAATGTTACCTTGCTCACACTCCAATAACATGTCAAGTTCAAAAACTATTTGTCTCCACTCCTTTATAACACATGCCTACTTGGTGTCCAAGCCCCTTACTGTCAGGGAAACGCCTTCCACCTGAATAAAAAAGTAATGGAAAAATAAATAAATAAAATAATTAAGATTCTTGGGTAATAAGTAAAAGGAGAATTTTCTGAATTTTAATAAAAAAAATAAATGAAAATAAAAAAAAAGAAATAGGCCGTTGTGGTTCGGGCACGATGTAGAGTCGGAGAATATAAGGCCCAGGATAGGTCTCAGGTGTTGAGGGAATGGTGAAGGGTATCCTGGGCAGATGTTAGGAAGTCTCCTATGCCACTTTGTCGAAGTAAGTATGAAGGCGTAGTAGAGGTTGAGTAGTCGAAATAATCAAAGTCGGATAGACTTAAAGATTGCTCCTGTATATCTCGGCGTCTGTATGGGCTGACCAGGCCAGCAGCAGAGCTGATAAGAAAAAGAACATTGGTTACCACAAGTTAAGTAAATATAACATTTAAGAAAGCAAGGGTGGTATGCCAACTTAAAGATGTAAGATATTACTGGTAACCATAAAAAAACCGACCTGAAATACTCCTGATCAGGAGAATAGAGGAGGTGAAGTGTCTCTGCCAACTCTACTCCACACCAGATAAGGTTACTACTACCAGGAGTAGAAACTAAAACACCTCAGACAACCCAGAACTGGGGTGGTTTGCCCCAGCCCGCTAGATAGAAGCACCGGCTGTAACTCGCTAATGATCCCACCGGCTGTCTGAACAACCCTAATCCCCAATTATAATCAAGTTTTCCCTCACAATACCCCCTTTCCAAAACTTATGGTCGGAAGCAATAAGTTAACAAACAGAGGGAAAAGTACTATGTACAACCTCGGCTCAGCCAATCTGAAAAGTGGTTTTCAGAGCCCGAGATATAAATAACTTTAAACTTGTAGGCCTGAATAGCCAAAGCCCATCTCAAGAGTCGGCTATTTGTACCTTTGAAGTTCTCTAAGTACATGAGTGGCTTGTGATCAGTTTCCAGTATAAAGAGTTTCCGATAGAAGTAGTACTTGAACCTACTTATACCCCACACTAATGCATAACATTCCTTTTTCCACAGTACAGTATCTTTCTTCCCTCGGCATTATTATTATTATTATTATTATTATTATAATCAAAAGAAGCACTAAACCACAAGGGTTATACAGTGCGGCGGGGCAGGACAGGATGCAGGGAGAATGGATTGTAAGCGGGAGATGGATGATTAGTAGGGTATGGAGTGCAGCAGGACAGTGGATAGTGCAGGGATAGAGGGTAGCAAGAGATCGAGGTAGAAGGGACTGAGGGAGGTGCTAGAGGTATAATTTTCAGAGTTTGTGTAGTAAGTCAGTTTCTGTCAAAAAGTCAACGAGAGAGTCAGGATTAAAGGAGGGTCCATCAGCAAGAAGGGAAGGTAAAGAAAAGGCCGCAGAGCGAAGACGCAGTTGGAGGTAAATTCTGCATGCTCATTGATAAAGTGGACAGTTCAACAGAATATGTCGAACAGACACTGGAACCTGACAATGCTCACAGAGAGGGGCAGGGAGCCTCTCCATGAGATACCGTGCGTAAGACGAGTGTGGCCAATGCGAAGACGGGAGAGTGTAGTCTCCCAACCTCGACATTGGTGACAAGTAGAAGGCCAGAAACCTATACTCGGTTTAATAGAATGAAGTTTGTTATTAAGCACGTCAGACCAGCGTTGTTGCCAACGGGTGCGAAGGTAGGTAGCAATGACCGCAAAATAGTCCGCAAAAGGAACACCTCTATATGAAACTGGAAGGTCATGTACTGCTGACCGTGCAGCAGTGTCTGCCTGTTCATTGCCCTGTACGTCAACATCACCAGGGACACAACAAAAAACAATATCTTTGTGCTTGCTAGAGATACGGATAGCCTGTAAAGCACTAAGGGAGTCTTAAACGACCACAAATGGTGATACAGGCATAGATGCAAAACGGATAAGTGCCACAAGAATGGCATACAATTCAGCCATAAATATGCTAGCCCAGGGTAATAGATGCCCTCATATGACGTTGTCCAGAAACACTGCTGCGAATCCGACGCCATCAGACGACTTTGAACCATCGGTGTACACTGTGATGACATGGGAATGAGAACGGAAGTGGTCTAGAAAAAAAGAGCGAGAAGCTGCCGTAGGTAGGCGTAAATCCCCCTCCGCGCCCAAGAGGACCTCAACACCACAAGTAGTGCAGATGCTGCATGGAACCCGTGCCATACCCTACCCTTCATGCCAGTAAACCAGCAATCCGGGATAGCAACCTCACACCCACCGAGCCACCTTGGCGGACAAAAGAGAGGGTGGCCGGATATCCGCCACAAAGTATACCACCTTCGCCCACCACCCCCGGAATCCGAAAGGTGGCCTCCAGAGATACATCCGTCGCCCGAAAGATACCCAAGGTCACCCCGGGAGACCAGAGAGGGATCGGGACATCCTCAGGCGATCCAGATTCCACGGCAAACTACACCACCGCCAAGAACCTCAACGGAATGGGATTGGACCACAGTACCCCTCCCCCTACCTTGGAACT
Source organism: Cherax destructor (assembly GCA_009830355.1). Classification (NCBI taxonomy): domain Eukaryota; kingdom Metazoa; phylum Arthropoda; class Malacostraca; order Decapoda; family Parastacidae; genus Cherax; species Cherax destructor. Next base: position 11,756 of record WNWK01045163.1, read on the forward strand.
AGGATGCCTGTGGAGAGAAGCTCCCAGGGTAAAAATGGGAAGGAAATAAGGGAGGGATGAGGAGGAGGAGGAGAAGGAAAGGGAAAAGGGAGGATGGGGAAGATGGGAAAGGGGAGGGGGGATTGGGGGGTAATTAGGTTCGGTCTGAGGAAGAAGACCAAAAGGTCCAATTCCTCAGACCGATAGCCTCTTTACCGCGTCAAGGAGCCCCCCTTAAAGAGGTCTTCCCTCGGTAGAAGCTTCTTACTGGCAAAAGATACTGGGAAAGGAGTCTGATCGTAATACTGCAGTAAAACAGCCCCGAGTCCAGAATGAAAGGCATCTGTTCTGAGACAAAAGATTTTATTAACATCTGGTTATTTGAGGACAGGAGGGTTTGAAAATATTCTTTTAATTTGTTCAAAGCTATGTTCAGCTTATCTAGAACAAACCAGAGGTTCTTTAACATTCTTTTTTTAAATATTCTGTGAGAATGGAAGTCAGACCACTTAAATTTGGAACAAAACTTCTGTAGAAATTTACAGATCCAAGGAAACTCCCTTAACAACTTTTTTGTACTAGGGAAAATGCTTTCTAGAACAGCTTTAGTTTTACTAGGAAGAGGCGATAAAGTATTGTCTGAAATAATAAACCCCAGGTATTGTATTTTGAAATAGCCAAGAAAACACTTCTGTGGTTTGATTATAAGGCCATGAGCTCTTAGTCTCCTTAAAACAAGCGACTGAGTTGTTAGATGATCTTTCCAGACATGAGTCATGATGTAAATATTATCGAAATACACTGAAACATTCTTTAAGTCAGAGAGGACTATTCTCATAAGCCTAATATAAGTGGCACACGCGGTAACCAAGCCGAAAGGCATTGTGCGATATTGCATTAGTCCTCTATTAGTGGGAAAAGCAGTGTATGGTTTAGAGTCCTGGTGTAATGACACTTGATGGTATATAACAAAAAAGGCACAATACCGTGACTGGAACAATACACTCTCTTGTACCCTCCCCTGTCTGCCTGCCTATAAATACCCTTCCTCTGTCTCTGTGTGTTAGTGTGACTTTGTAAATGGTCCAAGTCGGGCCGAAACGTCGTCGTAAGCTCCTCTCTTTTATATGTGCGGGTTGTGTGTGTACTTGATGGTATGCTTGCGAGATACCTAATTCAGAGAAGAACTTACAGTCATGGAATTTATATAAGTCATGATCGATTACCGGCATGGGTTCCGCATCCCATTTAGTAATAGCATTAAATAACAAAAATCTTGGGCCAGTCTGTAAGAATTATCTGGTTTCTTAACCATTACGACTGGAGAAAAGAAAGCTGATTTAGAAGGTTCGATGATCTTCGAGTTTAAGAGTTTGTCAACTTCATTATCAAATGTTTTTCATAAGTGAACGGGGACAGGATAGACTTTCCGTCTAACTGGTTCTTGAGCTGATAATTCAATCTTGTGTATAACAGTAGTGGTAAGTCCTGAGATCTCTGTGAATACATCTGAAAAAGTATTTACAAATGCACTTACTTGAGACTTTTGTTTACTAAATAGCTCACTCTTGATGTTGACATTTGAGTTATTTGTAGCAGGATCATCCATTAAGATATCCAGTACAGTCATCCCTCCGTTTTCGTGTATTTCAGTTTTCGTGTAGTTTTTTCGTGGAAATTTGACCTCTGTTTTCGTGTGATTCCCTCCGTTTTCGTGCTCGGTCCGGAACCTGTCCACCAGTGCCGCGCACATACACATACGTTGAGAGAAGAAGTTGACTTTTTGTTATCTCATGGACTTATTGAACGCAGTAAAAGTCCATGGGCCTCACCTTGTATATTAGTGCCCAAGCCTGACGGTAGTTTCAGGATGTGTACTGATTACAGGAAAGTGAACTCTGTCACCTTGCCTGATGGTTATCCCTTACCTCGCATAGACGACCTGATTGATCGTGTTTCAGGAGCGCAGTATGTTAGTCGTTTAGATCTCTTATGAGGATATTATCAAGTCCCGCTTACTGAACGTGCTCAAGAAATATCTGCCTTCACCGTTCAAGATAGATTGTTCAACTATCTTGTCACTCCATTCGGCTTGTGTAATGCTGCTTCATCATTTCAACATATTATGAACGAGTTGACCTACGACTTAGACGGAGTAGAAGCCTATCTTGACGATTTAGTAGTGTACAGTGACGAATGGGAACAACACTTGACACGTCTCAGGGCTTTGTTTGAGAAACTGACGCATTATAATTTCACTGTTAACTTGGCTAAGTGTAGTTTTGGTCAAGCCAAGATTACCTATCTAGGGTTTTGTATAGGCCAAGGTGAAGTTGCTCCTATTGATGCTAAAGTTCGTGCTATTGCTGCATTTCCAGTGCCACAGGATAGGAAGGGTGTGCAAAGATTCCTGGGTATGGCAGGTTATTATCGCAGGTTCTGTCCTAACTTTGCTCAAGTCGCTGCTCCTCTCACTGAGCTCACTAGTAGCAAAGTCCAGTTCATCTGGACTCAAGATTGTTCAGACTCATTTACAAGGTTGAAGCGCTTGCTTTCCTCTGCTCCAGTTTTGCAAATCCTAACTTCAACCTACCCTTCTGTCTGCATATAGATGCGAGTGGTTATGCAGTAGGTGCGGTGCTGCTGCTCCAAAAGTCCACATCTACTGACATACTGCATCCTATTTGCTACTATTCCTCTAAACTCAAACGACATCAGAAAAACTATGCCACTATTGAGAAAGAGGCTTTAGCTCTCGTGGTGTCGTTAGAACATTTCGACATATATTTGGGCACTTCTCCTTTTAAGATAAATGTATTTTCAGACCACAATCCTCTCACCTATATTAACACCATGAAGAGTAAAAATGCTAGGATAATGAGGTGGGCTCTCAGAATCCAACCTTACTCAATTAGTATTAAACATAGTAGTGGTCGATGTAATGTAATTGCTGATGCTCTGTCACGTCCTTAATCATTATTGCAACATTTAAATTAACGTACATTTTGTGCCCAATATATTACTTTGTTACTTGCTACTTTGATTATTTAAGTAAAGTAACATAAACTACATACTGCCCATGTAAATTTATGTAATCATG
>WNWK01045164.1:0-14833 GCA_009830355.1 Cherax destructor
GCTCTAACCTTTCCCCCACCCCTTGCTCCCCCCAGTCTCCAGGAGACACAAAAATCCACCATTAAATACCATAAACCTCGTTCTCTATCACCCCCCCCTCGTATATCCATACTCATAGCCCTCAGTACTGAAATACCCCCACCCCTATTTTCCTCCAACACCCTGCCTATCCATTCTCTCACCACCCCCAGTTCCTCACAAAAATATATAGCATGCATCACTGTTTCTTGCAACCCACATCTTTTGCACCCATCTCGAACAATGCCCATCCGACATAACAATGCCTTATCTGCCACCACCCCATGTGAAACCTATACATTAATTCCCTATCCCAGCCCTAATCCTCATACCTTTCAAACCCTCCAGATCAATCCCCAATCATACATAGGGTATTCAGCCACCTCCAATCCCATCCTTCCCCACACGCGACCTCAAAACACTAGCCTTCACTTCTTTCACCCCCCCTCACAATCACCAAATGCCTGAAATAATAACTCCCCACACGATCACCCCCACCATCTGTGCACCTCCCGCTCCACCGCTCCACGGTAGCCCCTCAGTGCCTCCCAGCCGCACCATACACCGTTTCACAAACAAACACATCAACCTCCTTTCCACCCAAATAAGCCCCAACCCCCTAACTCCACTCTCTTCCTAACCACCTCCTTCCTCAACCAGTGTTTCCGAAAGCCCAAATGTACTTAAAACCCTCACCTCCAACCCTCTCACATCCTCCTGCATCAGAGGGTAAACCACTGCCACGTGCCACAGTCTACTGTCAGATCAGCACGTTCACCGCTATCACCCTCTGATGCAAGGAAAGATCCCCGCCCTCCAACTCGCCAACCTATCAGCGCTAGTTGCACCACCCTCCCAGAGTTCACCCTCCTGGCCTCCATACTGTCACCATATACATAATACCACAAATTTTCAGACTATCCACAATAATCCACCCTATTCTCAGCCAATCTACCTCCAATCCATGCCCCTACCTCCAACAAAGGCGATTTCGCCCCATTAATTCTCATACCCGTGGCTGCAAAAAACACCCTTAGAGCCCCTCAATAATCTTCAATCCCTCTTCCATTCTCACCAGCACCGTGGTATGTCCAGGGTACCCCACTATATCATTTCCTCCCCTCCCTACCTGTATCCCACCCACCCCACATTCTTCACAATCATCCTATAAAGGGATCTTGCATGCACGCGAACAATATCTGGGATAATGGACATCCCTGTCGCAAACCCCTATCCATTCGTACCACCCTTCCCAGTTTCCCATTCACCTGCACCGCCGTAGCCCCGAATACACGTCTCTCCCACCTAACTACCTCCTCACCAAACCCCTGTTTTCTCATGATCGCATACAGCATCTTTCTCTCCCACACTATCATATGCCCCTTCCAGTCCAACGCTAATACTCCTCCCAGCCCCTCTATAAATCCCTTGATGCGTTCATGTCCCTCAATCATACACCTACTTGGTATCCACGTTGTCCTTCCGCTATCACCTTCTGCAATACTCTCTTCAATCTGTTCCCCAAAACCTTCGCAAAGATTTTATAATCTGCATTCATCATTACCAGAGGTCTATAATTCTGCACCATGTTCCCTGATTACTCTTCTTAACTAATACTACCACCCCCATGCCCTGCTCCCTCCCCATTCTACCCTACTCTTCATACAATTCATCAAGGCCACCATACATTCCTTCAACACATCCCAATGTACCCTATAAATTCATTCACCATACCATCCATACCAGGCGCCTTTCCCTACTCATTCCATTCACCGCCTCCACACCTCCTCCTCTGTTATTTCTCCTCAGACACAACCTGTCCTTGTCCCCAAAACCCCTACCACAAACACCACTAAATACCTTGACACTTAGTGTAACATTACCAGTGTCACACAAGGCGCCATAACATAAGTGTCACACAAGACACCTCAGGTACATAATTTCAGGTACAGGTAGCAGGGTACATCGTCGCGGAGTACATCGTGCAGATTCATCGTCGCGGTACATCGTCGCGGTACATCGTCGCCCGGTACATCGTCGCAGGTACATCGTCGCGAGACATCGTCGCGGATCATCGCCAGGGTACATCGTCGCGGGTACATCGTCGCGGGTACATCGTCGCGGTACATCGTCGCGGGTACATCGTCGCAGGGTACATCGTCGCGGACATCGTCCGGGTACATCGTCGCAGAGTACTCATCGCGGTGTACATCGTCGCGGGTACATCGTCGCGGAGTACATCGTCGCGGAGGTACATCGTCGCAGGGTAATCGTCCAGGTACATCGTCGCAGGTACATCGTAGATTCTGGTGACCTTGCCGCTCTCCTTGTTGTAGGCTATCACCAGCACCACACTGCATGAGTCTGCAACTCTCACGCAGGTCTGACTGGCGAACTCCAGTAGTATGTCAGTGAGCTGGTGGACTCTCCAGTGTTGAATAGGGGAGAGTCTCGATGACACTCTCCAGCAGTGTATATGGGAGAGTCTCGTCACTCCCTAGGTGTATCAGGGAGCTGGTGAACTCTCCAGTGTTGTATATGGGAGTCTCGTTAGCACTGTAGACCTGTCACCAGCACCACACTGCGAAAGTCTACAACTCTCAAGCAGGTCTGCCTGGCGAACTCCAGTAGTGTATCAGTGAGCTGGTGGACTCTCCAGTGTTGACTAGGGAGAGTCTCGATGACACTGTCAGTCAAGCCGGCTCGGCAGTCAAACATCAGGTCTGATGCGTAACCCTTGACTGCCGGCCGGTGAGGTAATTACCTAACTACCATTGTTAGATAGGGGGCCGTAACAGCATTACTTACATGTTTTGTTTTAGTAGTGAAGTTGTTATAAGTTTGTAAAGTGTCATGTTTTGTCATAGGGAGATGGTGCCTATTGTTGGGATTTGATATGAGTGTCTTCTGGTACTATGAGTACGTTTTGGGTTCCTTAATGTTTATGGTAATGCCTTGAAATGTTTTATAATTTTGATTTAGTTTGGGTGTAATGATGGTATGTTTGTTGTGTTTAATAGGAAGTGTTCTCATGTCATACATCCCTATTATATTGATATCATGTCTGTATTTATGTGTTGTTTGTTCTGGTTTAGCCAGTTGCCTTTGCGGGGTGTTGGGGCAAATGCAAGTGGTCAGGATACATGGGTTTGTTTTTTATGCCCGGGTGGGGGGCAAGCCCTTTTACAGTATACATGGTTGGGGCTTATATTGGGGTTTTTCTTCTTTTAGTTAAGTTTAGGTGTGTATTGCTAGTGGCGATGTTCAGACCTTTAAGGTTTGTGTTTCGCCTGTTCGGGAAGCTGCCCCAGTGGTGCTTCAAGTAGTAGGCATAGATAATTTTCTTTTCATGCTTTTTGTGGTGTGGGGTATAGATTTATTATTAGTGTCTTTTTTATGTGAGTTTTATCTTTAAGCCGAATGATGCATCATTAAGGGTTATTTATACGTTTATTAATTCCAGTATGTAAGGTTCAATGATAGGGCAATATTTATTATGTTTGTTAATATTTTGGGGCATTTTATTTTTGGTTCTGAGGTTTCTAGGTTATATGTTGTACTATGTTTGATATATTGAGTTGTCGTAATCTCTATTGTTTCGTTAGTTTTTTTTTTGTTGGAGAATGTGATGGGTAGCCCATTTTGCCCAAAATGCCCTGCATTTTTTTTTATATTTTATTTATAAAAACTGGGTAATTAACAACAAACTTTCCCAACACTATACAAAACATTAACATTATATGGGACAATGATAACAAAGAAAATTCTTATCTGAGACCACTCCATTGGGTTTCTGAACATAACCATTAAAAACTAACACCCTACCAGATAAAATATAAAACCCTGTTTTATCAAATAAACGACCAGGGACTATACCCAATAATTTGTGAACTAAATACCTCTACATAAAACATAATAATAAATATTACTGAATACCTTTTCCGAGGCCATAGGCATTAAGACTGCCATCTTAATTATGTTTAAAACGTGCTTTACTGTAACTTACATAATAGCAATTTTCGAAGTCTTATCTGATACCACTCAAGTTGTGGTTATTTCCAACATATAAGGAAAACCATCTTGATTGGGTATTCCATCAAGACTCATAACACATATCACTTGTCACATACCCTTGAAAAAGCCACTCAATTCCTTCCCTATCCTATTAGTTACTCCTATCACTGAATACAAGCACATCCTAACCCACTTAGGCATTCCACCATAACAACATCAATAATTCATAAATACACACAAAAATAAAATTAAATTGCTGCTATCATAATCATGCTAGATACCTTAATCATCATACCAAAATTTTTTCCCAAATAATACCCATACAATAAGATCGTTGAAAATTATTCAAAAACTATAAAAAAACAATTACAATTACTTTCACATTGCCTAACAAATGATATGATGTATATAAGGACTATACAATAACATTATACAATGACAATGATAATGTAAAACTTTCTCTGATCCACTAATCTTGTGGTAATATTCAATAACTCCACAACAAATTTTAATTACCTATTTTGAGTACTGATAAGAAAAAATAATATGTACTATTTGAGAACAATAAAATGATCCCTTACAGCGTCAGGAACTATACCTTCCTGTCTCATAAAACAAACATCAATTACCATGCTCCAACACTTGAAAGCCCCTTGTGCGTCTCCTTTCCCTTGAACCTGGTCTTTGTCCGTCATTACGTAAAGTCAAATCCAAACAAGTTCATCCTGTCTCCTCTCATCCTATTAACACCTTTCCGCGTCCGGGTGTCTTTTCCCCGTTGCTCAATAACAAGCTTCTCTCGCCAGTCGACCCCCCCAACATTCACCTACTATGCCCCCAAAACCTCATTCAACAACATCGCCCCCTAACTTCTCTGTCTTCCAAAGAATCAGTCCTTTCCGGGTCTCTCTCCCTCACCTAATAACTTTTACTGTTAATGTCCTATATCCCTCAGAGAAACTTGATACCCATTTATCTCCATACAATAGCCTATTCCTACATTGAAAACGATACACATGAGCCCTAAAACTTTCACCCTAAAAGTCCCCTCCCACCCTCTCTCATTCCCCATGATACATACAAGAAATCCGCAATTACATCATAATTGCCCTCCCCCTTCTCTGGTCTCCCCAACATCAAACCAAAGCCCTGGGGCGAAATTTTCTCCCCCACCAATCCAATCACCCTTGACAACCATAGCCTCACCCTCTAAAGACTCACAAAAACAGCATGATATGCTGTCTCCCATCTCGCACCTCTGACATTCATTATTGCCCACCAACCCCATCCTTATAATTCAGACCTCGATGCCAATATCCTAATGAAATCTGAAACCACCCCCCGTACCTTAGGCAATAAACGGATCTTCCTGAACATACCCCAAATCCCCTCAATCATAAACTGGAAAATTGGCTTGACCCTGTCCACCCCACCCCCACTCCCCGTCCCACCCCCACCTTTGCCCTTTTAGGCTCCCTCATTGCCAATAACTGTCTGGTTTTCCTCACACACCCGCAGGTCCCTCCCCTCCACCACTTCCGTCATCCTCCATGAGCTCCTACTCGTTGACCTCTCCCCACCCTTCCTTAAAAACACTGTTTCAATAAACTGCTTTCACCGTGTTCCAAAAATGAGGCCAACCCCCTCTTGACATCATCATGAAACTTCCTTTACCACGGCCGCCCATACCCCCACAATACCGTAACACTTTCTTTGTAATTCCCTGATGTCGACCATCCTTAAAGGATACACCGACTACATGCCACACCTTACTGTAACAAGTGTGTTCCACCACCACCACATGTTGCAACAGCGTAACATCCCCCGCCCTCCAACCCCTCATTCTCAAACCCCCCCCACCACCTCCTCAGAATTCACCTGCCTGGCCACTCTCACATCTGCCATATCCCCAATTCCACAGATCTTTATTCTATCCACAACTTCCCCCATCCTTACCCCTTTCCCCCAAACCCCCCCCCACCCACGTCCCACCCCCAAAAAACGGGACTTGGCTCCATTAACCCTCTTCCCCCTCCCCTTTCCCCAAAAAGACCTCTATAATACGCCAAAATTAACCAGCCCTTCTTTTCCCCCCCCACCAATCAGTAGTATCATCCCTTACCCCACGACCCCCCTCCCCCCCCCCCTTTCCCCCTCTCCCCCTCTCTCCTACTCCTTCCTCTATTAACCTTTAAAGGGGGATCCTGCATAAAACCGAAAGGATCTGAGATAGGGCCCCCCCCTGCCCAGACCCCTTTCCATCCCCCCCCTGTTTAAATTTTACCTTTCCCCCTTAAACACACCTTCGCAAAAACTATACAATGTCTCAACCTCACAATTTCCTCCCCAAAACCTTGACTCCTCAATATAATTCCCAACATGCTTCTATTCACACAATCATATGCTTCCTTCCAATCTATTCCCAAGGAACCCCCCCCCGCCCCTCCTTCAATAAAATCCCTATTCTCCATTCCTACACTCCTCTTCTTCCAGGTATACCAAACTGCCCTGATTTTGGGACTTTGTCAAGCACCTTTTCATTCTATTCCCTAAAATTTTTTGAAGATTTTTTTAATCTCCACACATGAGGGGATATCGCCCTGTAATCCCCCCCAAGGTTCTCCCCCTTCCTTTCGGCACCAGAACAACTACCCCCGTCCCCTGCGTCTCCCTAACCTCCCCATCCTTCATACAAATTAAACAAATACTAAACATTCTCCCCAACGTTTCCCAATGCCTACATAGAAATCATTTGGTACCCCGTCTAAACCTGGTGCCTTCCCTAGACTTAATCTAGACACTGCCTCCCCCCCCTTCCTCCTCACTTATACTTCCACCCAACTCCTTACGGTCTTCCTCCCCAAACGACACAGGATCCCTTCCCGAAGGACCTCCCGGCACTACCCGTCCCTACACTCAATGATAATTTCCTCCCAAACCAAGGGTGGCATAATTGTATGCCATCCGTTGTCCTGGACCTGTCCCTTCATATCCTCCCACCCTTGTACACCTCAATCCCCATAATCGTGTTCCCCTCTGCCTATCTCTAACCTCCTCCAACCCAATGACGGTCTCCTCCTCTTACTCTGATGCATAAAAACCCAATCATTTTGAATATCCCTAAACCCTTTCCCCCTTAACCCCCTCTATTTCCCCATCCTACCAACCCCCCCTTAGCATTCATTAAGCTGACCCTCCAAATATTTCTGAAGACCAAACTTCCACCTTGCCTCATCTCTTCCTTGATTCCATAAAGTCCCTTATTCCCTCCTTTGCACTTTTTTCCACCAGCCCAAAAATCTTTCTCCCACCTCTGCTCCTTCAACCAGAAGGACCCCCCATTCCTCAACGACTTCCCCTCCCCTCCCCCCCAGCAAAGCACATTCAACTTCCAATAACCATTGTGCCCGGACCATTCCATCCCACTCCACCTCTACTAATAACCACGATGGTCAGAAAAACCAATATCAAGCGTTTGCACCCTCCCCTGTACTCTCTTGTTATAAACACGAAAACCGGGCTGCATAGCCTCTCCTCAAAAAAGTATCTCCACCCTCCCTTCATCACCCCGTCCACTCGAACACTCCCCTCCCTCAGTAAAAACCAACGTCCTAATTCCCCCCCCTCAGGTTTCATCTTTTTCCTGATTTCAATTCCAATCCCCACCCATCAGAGTAATCATACCAAACCCGTAAATGATATGTCAAAACCTCCCTTACAAATTCATCCTTTACCGTGATTATTGTCAGCTGGCATATTATTCCCATAAACATGAAGTCGCCCCAATGCCCTCCACCCTCACCACTCCCCTCCCCCTCCTCCCAAGCCCAACAACCGAAAGGGACTGGACTCCTTCACCCCCACCCACCCCACCCTTTAATTTCCCCGGAGTTACCCCGCATACACCTCTCCTTTCAACCTCAACTCTCACCACACCTAAAATTATGTTCTTGTAAAAAATTCATCTACGTCATATCGTCAACACTACCTCCACCCACCTACGTTTTTTCTGCCCTTGGCCATTCACGTGTGTTAAACCTTTGAATACGCCAAAGGGGGGTTTCCTCTGTGCTTCTGCGGGCGGGCCGTGGCACCCTTCCCCCCCATCTCTAACACTCCCCCCTCCCTGATCCCATACCCTCACCTGTGCCCCCACCTTCCCCTTCCGTGCCATCTCTACATATGTTTTCTTACCTGTACGCTGGCCAGGTGTGAGGGGCATCATCATCTGACACCTCTCCTGCCCTCTTTCTTGATTCTCCCCTACCTCCATTACATCCGTGTCCCCATTCCTATGCACATCAGCCTCCACTTCCTGCACCTGCAACCTGTCTTCCCCAGCTTCTGGCACGTTCACGTCCTGGTTAAGCCTACCCTCCTCCACCTGTAAGTGTCCTTCAACTCCAGAGGAAATCACCTCCGGATCTTCCAGAAACGTTCGCAACATCTCTTGCAATGGTTGCGATAGGTCCACCTGTAGGTCACCCACCTCTACCAAATCCCCAGACTCATTATCTTTTCCAGGCCCATCGATTGTTGGAGCTTTCAACTCCTCAGGGGACGTTACACAACTTTCCCCACACCTTCCCCTACTTCTGCCCCACTGGCCTTTCCCAGTCCTTCCACAATCTCAGGTGTTGACTCCTCCAGGGGATATGCATCACAGGTACCTGTGTAACCATTGGTCTTGGGGCCATGATGGTGGAACACCCGCCGCCATGTGATCATATTCCCCACACATACGACATGTCCTACGCTGTCCCGTAGGTAACAAACACCTGCGTCCTAAAGGCCTCCAGCAGTACATAGGACAGTATAGGCCTTTTCAAAGTCATTTCAATGTGAAGGAACCTTCTGGCAACCCAGCATATATTCCTTCAGTCCACCTTCCCCATAGTCGTAGAATGCACCACACCATACCTTTCAAAGGCCTCACTGACATCCAATCCAATGGCCTCAAATGGCACATTACGGACCTTCACAAAGGTGTAATGTTTAGAGGCATCCCTGAGCCGGACTTCTATCCCAGTTAGTTACCATTTTGTCCTAGGCACATGTCCGATTAGACACTAGGCCTGTTGCATATGTGTGTGTGTGTAATGAAACCGAAATTTTGGCCGCCGGAATTGAACCCGGGCCCTCCGTGCGTGAAGCAAGAGCGCTAGCCACCATGCCATCGGGGCGAGTGTTGACAGTGAGGTGCTTCTCCTGGTACCTCTCCACAGTTTTTTCATAAGCCTCCACTGTATCAAACTTCACGAAGATCCTCGTCGAACCATTTAATGCAATGCCATATAGGTCTTCATGACAAATACAAAAAGTGTCACGGATTATCGCCGGCAGCAACACTGAAGCGTTAGCTGGGTAAATGGCTCCCTTAAGAAGCTCCACACACACCGTGTTGCTCCTCCTCCGAACACTGGTCGCCATCTTGGAGAAAATCGGAAGTTGCGCAAAGACTGGACCAGGAGCAACTGCGCAGCACAACCTCTCGGCCCGTGAGCGAAGAGGTCAATGCCTGCATATTAGGGGCTTTTGGCATGTACACCTCATGTAATCTCAATAACCAAATGTAATTCTTTGTATCATGTCCAAATAAACTATTATTATTATTATTATTATTATTTTGTACATAATGTTCCTAAATGAAATATGGAAAAAAAAAGAGTACTAGATTGTGATGGGTTTTATGTGAATGTATAGTCAAGGTGTATATTGATGAATTACACGTTTTCAGCACGGTATGTAATTGTTTCATGCTCTATTATATTAAAGAATTAATTTAAACACCTTTTGAACACTTCTATGAATATAGTGTAAGCATGGAAGCTTGTGGGAAATTTTTCAGTTCAGCTACTAATTATTCCTTCTGGAGGTATAAATAAAATTTAAACCTTGCTATTTCATAGACCATAATGTTAAATCCTTTCATATAAAAATGACAATTTTTGTACAATATAGAGATTACTGTATGTGGTTCAAACGTAAAGTGTTATGTATATGTTGTACGTTGTTTAAGATATTTGATTGTGTCCCTTATCTATGTATCTATATTTCTATCTATATATCTATATATCCATCTATATATCTATCTTTTTTTTACCGAACTGGTGTAGAGTTCGAGCTGCGTTATTGTTATACCTGGAGTTTACCTGGAGAGAATTCCAGGGTCAACGCCCCCGCGGCCCGGTCTGTGACCAGGCCTCATGTTGGACCAGAGCCTGATCAACCAGGCTGTTACTGCTGGCCGCACGCAGTCCAACGTACGAACCACAGCCTGGCTGGTCAGGTACCGACTTTAGGTGCCTGTCCAGTGCCTGCTTGAAGACAGCCAGGGGTTTGTTTGTAATCCCCCTGATGTATGCTGGGAGGCAGTTGAACAATCTTGGGCCCCTGACACTTATTGTGTTGTCCCTCAACGTGCTAGTGGCACCACTGCTCTTCATTGGGGGGGATGTTACATCGCCTTCCGAGTCTTTTGCTTTCGTAGGGAGTGATTCTCGTGTGCAAGTTTGGTACTAATCCCTCGAGAATTTTCCATGTGTTTGTACCTGTATGTACGGTTTTTAAATAAAATATAAAAAAAATGTATAAAATAAGGAAATACATTGAAAATGCAATGACAAGGGAAATATTACTAAATGCTCTTAAAGCTGTTGCTGGCTACAACCCCAACTTTGGTGCTAATGGGAGAATCGTGAGAATGATGTACATAGCCTATATTAGGTCTTTAATTGATTATGCTGCTCCCATATTGATATTAGCTAGAGAAAGTTCTCTCCGACCCTTGGAGTTATTGCAAAATGAAGCTCTCAGAATTATTCTTGGCTGTCCCAAATCTACACAGGTTCTTAATATGAGGAAGGAGCTTGGTATTACTAGTATCAGTGATAGGATTGTTGAGATTAACGCTGTACTTGGTATTAGAATGTTATGAAATGAACCAGACACTGTCACAAAGAATCTTACTAAATGTCTAGAAGTAAATACTCACAGATCTAAATGGATTGTGAAAACATGCAATTACATTAAGTTTTACAACCTGCATGAATTATATCACTGTAGGCAACAAGAGCATTTCACCCCTCCATGGAAGATGTGTTCATTTAATATCACATACCTGCAAGCCCCTCCCAAGAAGCTCATTGCTAGTAATCCCTTCCTTAAATCACTTGTTAAAGCAACTGCTCAAGAAGAAATTTATCGCCTAGCTGGTAGTAATAAGTTATCACAAGTTATATACACTGATGGATCTAAACAGGAGTCTTCTGGCAGGGCTGCATCTGCTCTGGTTGCCACCTCCCTAGTTAAGAACAATACTAAATCTGTTGAACTAGGCATAAGAATTAACAACTGGGCGTCTACACTGCAAACTGAATTGTTTGCAATCCTAATGGTACTAAAGCTAACTTATGACACTGAGCTTGATTCTATCATCATTACTGATTCTATGTCATCACTGAAGGCTCTTGACTCATATAATGACTCTAACAGCATTGTAGAAACTTGTTTTGGGACTGCCTCTTTGTAAGCTGCACTTAGAGCAAGCACTGTTGACACCGACATTGAGACACTTCTCTCAGACTTACAAGTGGCTTGGTACAAATTTTTTAAAAATTAAGGGGAACCCCACACTGCCTACACAATACGGGAAAGGGGGGTTTTTACTTACTTGAAATAGTTATGTGTGTTCTGGTCTTCTATCTAAAACCCCCCTCCTAACACCATGTGCAGTGGAAAACCCTTTTGTCTGCAAATGAAATGGTAATTAGTGTCCTGCCCTGCACCTCGGTTACGGGTTAAGGATATCCCTTAAGCAATTTTGCAGAAGCAACACTAGCTTCCAGACTTGAATTTAAAGAGACGCGCTGGTATACCAATACAAACGCCTTGTTAAGCCCCACAGATAACTCACTAACTTTTCCCCCAGAAAACTGGCCGATACTGAGAAAAGGCCTAGTCTTACTGTAATGGGTCTGAATGGAAGATATCCGCAGATTTGGGATTCCCCCCGGGGCCCCGGATAGATGTTGGGGCCCGTGGGGATGCTGCTTGGTCACACCCGTGTTCCCCGGGTGATGTCTTGTCTGGTAGAAGGTAGGTCACGTTTCGTGGACACTGCGTAGATTCAAGTGTGGGCTGCCAGTTGTCTCTAGTTAACATAACCTAATACTTGCCTATTTAGGCCTTAAACTACCACTGGGGTGCTAGGGTACAGTATTAATATCTAACTTGTTCAATAATCCTACTTTAGTTTCTAACTGTACAAACTTGCCTAGGTGTTCCTGGTGAATAAATCTATCATAAATGTACATAATATTCCTTCAACTTGGATGGTATAGTTTTTTTTGGGTTGGGGTGTGGGGTTTCCCAAACACCGGGGCCATCTATGGTATGTTTAAGGCCCTTCGGCTCCCCCTGGGAACTTTCGTGTCCCAAAAAGTTTCCACAAGCACTTTTTGGAGAAAGTAAGATACTCAAAAAAACCAGGACAAAGACATTTTTTTTTATTTTTATTTAAAAAAAAACAAAAACAGGATATATTCTAATATGCAACTAAAACAAACAAAACAAACAAACAAACAAACAAATTTTATTTCATTGCAGATTGCAGATTACATAGGTACGGGAGTTTCAATGTAATTGAGTGCAAGGAGAGCCACTGACATGCCATGGCATTAGGGCAGCTTATTCTAGTCCTTAAAGACTATGTACAATATTAAGAAATTTATTGAGTTTATTCTAGTTAAAAATTATTTTTAAAATTACAATATGATGAAATTATCTTTTAAATTATTATTTAATGATATTAGATATTAGATCCCAACCACACAATAGGCGAAAAAATAATGTCAAAGACCTGGGGGTGATCATGTCAGAGGATCTCACCTTCAAGGACCATAACAATGTAAATTGCATCTGCTCGAAAATGACAGGGTGGATTGAGAACCTTTAAAAACCCGGGGTGCCAAGCCCATGTTGACACTTTACAGATCCTTGTTCTATCTAGGCTGGAAAATTGTGCACCAACTCCCTTTCAAGGCGGGTGAAATTCTGACCGAAAATGTGCAGAGAACCTTCACAAACGCATAAGTGCGATAAACCACCTCAACTACTGGGACGCGAAGTTCCTAAACCTGTACTCCTAGAATGCAGGCGGGAGATACATTATTATATACATGGAAAAAATTTAGGGGTTAAAAAACTTTCAAAAAAATCACCCAGAAAACAAAAAACTGGCAGGCGATGTAACATCCCCCCAAAGAAGAGCAGGGTGCCACTAGCACGTTGAGCGACAACACAAAAGGGGAGGGCCCCAAAATTGCAACTGCCCCCCAGCATCATCAGGGGGGTTTCCAACAAGCCCCTGGCTGTCTTCAAGCGGCATGGGCAGGGACCCTCGGTACCTGATCAGCCGGGGGTGGGTTTGACGTTGGGCGCGTGCGGCCAGCAGTAAAGCCTGGTTTATCAGGCTCTGGTCAACAAAAGGCCTGGTCACAGACCGGGGCGGGGGGACCCTGGGAAATTTCCAGGTTTCTCTCCCGGTAGGGTAAAGATTCTTGAATGATAATATGAATTGGGTTATCTTAAGGAAAATAACATTGAGCATTTTTTACATTAACTTATAATATGAGTAGGGGTAACATAATAGTAACATATTATTAAAAATTGAGATTATGGTTTGGTTGGGAAAGATTTTTAGAAAGAAACTTAATATTTACTGGAATGAATTAGCTCCCCTTTTTTTTGCATAGTTTTACATAGGTTGATATGAACACTGGGGATATCAAAAAGGTCTTTTCTTGTGTTGTGGCAGGTCCATTGTTGGTGAGGAGAATTTTTAGCAGAGGGTTTATATTAGAGTGTAAAGGTTTATATATGGTAGGCCAAAAGGGAAGTATGAATGTTCTTTTTCGGTGAGTAGTTTGAGACTTTTTAATTTGGGGGAGGCTGCTAGGGGGAATTTGTTATCATTCTGACTGCGGCCTTTTGTTGTGTTTGGGGGTCTAAGGTGATTTAACGTTGTTGACCCCATGCACAGATTCCATAGGTGGGTACGGGGAGATAAGGAATGATATAGTGCAAGGAGGTGATTGTGGTACAAAATATCTTTTTATAATATCCTATTCTTGAGATTTTCTTGGAAATTTGTTGTATATGTGTTTGAAATTTTAAAGGTTTTCTGTCAAGGTGGTTCCTGGAATTTTCCCCCTGTGATCTTGTGTGGGTTCCATTTAGTGTTATGTTAATGGAACATTTTTTGGGTTTGCTTCCCAAAATGTATGAAGTAGGTCTTGTCGATTGAGAGTAAGCTTGTTAGTGTCATCCATGTTGATATTTTCTGTAATTGGGATTTGTGGGCCGTATAACTGGATTTGGGTAAGAAACATTTTGGTCATCTGCAAAAAAATGGGTTTTAGAGTTGTGATGCATTCGGGGAGGTCATTTTGTAAATGAGGAATAGGAGTGGCCCCAGGACACTTCCTTGGGGCTTTGACAATTTTTTTTGGAAGAGTTCGCTCCATTTTGTAAAGTATTGGCTTTTGGGTTTTGGGGATGACTTTTGGTATTGATGGTCCACTTTTACCATGTTGCAATTTTGTGAGCAGTAAATCATGGTCGACTGTATCAAAAACTTTGGTAGATCAATGAAGATTCCCAGTGGGACTTCTTTTTTTTCAAGTGTTATATATTAACTCCAACATGTGCATAAACAGCCGGGAAATACAACATACCATATCTGATTTTCATTTACAATCACTGTTTTACCATTATCCTCTGCCTTAGAAAACTATTGCAT
>WNWK01045165.1:0-14833 GCA_009830355.1 Cherax destructor
TGTTATATTGTGTTCTTCACTCACATACACACTCAGCACTCATTATCACTGTTATATTGTGTTCTTTACTCACATACACACTCAGCACTCATTATCACTGTTATATTGTGTTCTTCACTCACATACACACTCAGCACTCATTATCACTGTTATATTGTGTTCTTCACTCACATACACACTCAGCACTCATTAACACTGTTATATTGTGTTCTTTACATATATACACACTCAGCACTCATTAACACTGTTATATTGTGTTCTTCACTCACATACACACTCAGCACTCATTATCACTGTTATATTGTGTTCTTCACTCACATACACACTCAGTACTCATTATCACTGTTATATTGTGTTCTTCACTCACATACACACTCAGCACTCATTATCACTGTTATATTGTGTTCTTCACTCACATACACACTCAGTACTCATTATCACTGTTATATTGTGTTCTTCACTCACATACACACTCAGCACTCATTAACACTGTTATATTGTGTTGTTCAATCACATACACACTCAGTATTCATACCATGTAATTGTTGTTTCTTACTGAATTCCTGTAACATTCAGATTCATTATTTACTTATCTCTTAACAAAACAAATAAGGTACAAATATACATTATTTGTATCACTGAGATTCTTATATATCGTGAAGTAACTTTATTATAAGAACATTTCGTCCACTATAATAAAGTTATGCATAATAACACTAGAGATACGGAGATCCCACTGTTATACATAGTAACACCATAAATACATACACCACACTGTTATACATAGTAACACCATAAATACATACACCACACTGTTATACATGTTAACAAAGAAGATACAAAGACGATGTTATATACGAAACATGCATAAAATTAATTTTAACAGATTAAGAACTATGACATATAAATAGAAGAATAAAATTTAAAATAACTGGCCTCTCCATGGTGGTGTAACTGGCCTCTCCATGGTGGTGTAACTGGCCTCTCCATGGTGGTGTAACTGGACGGGAAGTTCTTCTCTTCTGGCTGAACTACGGTACGAGTCTACCCGGGTGGATGTATTTACACAGCACAGGTTTCTGTGTGTCCCTCTCTGTAATTACATCTGTCTGTATATGTGGATATTAAAACATTTGTTCTAATATCATATATGGGTAGTGCTCCATGGGGAGGCTACATTTGAAGAGTTAAGTTCCTCTCTGAGGAAAGGCTGTGTTTGGGGTTCACAGCTCTCAACGTCCCCTCAAATGTTCTATAACAGTTCCTTATTTTTTTTTCTGATACGAAGCTGTTTTGTTAGTCGAGTGAGTGTGTGAGTGTACAGCATATTATTGCACATTGTTAAAGTGTTGAGTGGGTGTGGGAGTGTTGAGCACATTATTACACATCGCTAAAGAGTGTTAAGTGGGTTTGAGAGTGCAGAGTACATTATTACACATTGTTAAAGAATACTGAGAGGGTGTGGGAGTGTAGAGACATTAGTACATTTTGCCACATAGAGATTGACCAAGTCACTGGACAAAGATCAGCATAGATCGAGACGTTGTTTCATGAAAAGACTGTCCGGTAAAAAATGTCTTTTCTTCACCTTTTTTAAATGGCACAAAGCATCACCTATTTAAAAAAAAAATATTACTTATATATGACAAGGAAACCCGACTATGGCGACGAAAAATGATATGAAAAGCCTACAAGGGCGACGATATATGAAAGGGAACCTCCTGCAGGAAAACGAAATATGACAAAGAAACCCGTCTAGTGCGACGGAATATGATAGGGAAACCCGTCCATGGGAACGATATATGACAGGGTGACCTGTCCAGGGCGGCGAAAAATGACAAGGTAACCCGTCCAGGGTGACGAAATATGACAGGGAAACCAGTCTTGGGCAAAGAAATTTGACAGAGAAACCCAGCCATGACGACGAAGTATGACAGTGAAACCCGTCACGGGCGACGAAATATGACAGTGAAACCCGTCACGGGCGACGAAATATGACAGGTAAACCCGTCACGGGCGACGAAATATGACAGTGAAACCCGTCACGGGCGACGAATATGATAGGGAAACCCGTCCAGGGCTACGAATATGATAGGGAAACCCGTCCAGGGCTACGAATATGATAGGGAAACCCGTCCAGGGCGACGAAATATGACAAGGAAACCCATCTAGAGCGACGAATATGAAGAGGAAACCCAACTAGGGCGAAGAAATGTGACATGGAAACCCGTCCAGGGCGTAGAAATATATCAGCTTATCCAGTACAGGGTGCTGAAATATGACAGGTAAACCAGTCCAAACCGATAAAATATGACATTAATTAAAACCCGTCCAGGGCGACGAAATTTGACGGTTAAACCTGACTAGTGCGACGATATACATCAGGGAGACCCGTCCAGGGCGACGAATTATATTAGAGAAATCCGTAGAGGGCGACGAAATATAACAGGAAAACCTGTCCTCATAGATGTAAAGGAGCGAACAGTAATTCCTCAATATTAATTAACTACGTTGTTAAAACTAATAGATAAAGATCAGTGAATATATATACTGGTCATTGTAGACAGTCCCTCCTCACAATGACTGGTCGTTGTAGACAGTCCCTCCTCACAATGACTGGTCGTTGTAGACAGTCCCTCCTCACAATTACTTATTTATATCATTATACTCCACTAATCTATAAATCTAGACGCCAAATTCATTGTTTTTCTTATTGTCACCGGAAGTTTGCGACAGGATTTTAGAAGATGGATGGATGTGAAGGTGTGGAGGCAGGTATTCATTTAAGTTAAAACACACGAATAAGGAGCAGTGGAGTAGGCCTACTGATGTGTGTTGATTTAATGGTTGGGAAATCAATTTTTAAGTCATGTAAGTCCCTCCACTACTCTCCCGAAGTCCTACCTCTTCTCTAGGTAAGTCTGACTGATCATCTGTAAATTAAATCAATCATATTTATACTTTTTGCTGCCTCGTCTAGTTGCTTCTTCTACTGCCTCTAATCTTCAAGTTACTTATTAAGACGACACTGTGCTCCACCTTGCTGCTTCTTAAATACGTAACAAATACAAATCTTTGAACATCTCCAAAACTACACCAGTACGACACCTTGCTCTTTCTTACACATTTAACAAATATTTCTTTATTCAAAAATATTCAAATACTGTTACTATATTTATTTAAATATTGAACAATGACCTCTAAATAGCTTCAATGCAATAATGAAAGGAACGAAAATAAGATACAGTTGGTTCACTGATCGATCCCCTTACTGATTAACCTGCCAAAAGATTAGCGCAGAGTGTGGCTTAAGTTTATAATGCAATTAAATATTAGTGTTGAAGGTTTGAACGGGATAACATTTGATATTAACAGGTTATAACACTGATGCTAAAACTACAAGTTTATCAATAAAAAAGGCAAATTATGACATTTACAGCCAAAACTAATTAAAATGTTCCACTAAAAACACAAACTTTAAAGCTAACCTTAACAGAAATTCTCTTGTTTTTCAAAACAACCAGGAGTGAGGGGGGCGACCACTATGTAGTTTTTGGCCAGAAAACACAGGTCTTGGGTCAGTACGCAGCACAAATTTTGAACCCACTCGCCTAGTGTTTCAATTTTCAGTAAAAATTAGTTGACGCAGCCCATAAGAAATTAGCACAAATTACGAACACAGGTTCATAATTTGTAGCACGGAAACCAAGGTAGAAACGAGGAACGAGCAAAAGGCAGTGGAGAGTAAATACTCACATGACTCAGGGAATCGTAATGACACTGTAGCCAGCTGGCCCAGTAGCTAACGCATCGGTCTTGAGTTTTACGACTCTCTAACCGCGGGTTCAAGCCCCGCCCGTGATATGGATTAAATACTCACATATTTCTTTCACCAAACAGTAAACAATACTATGTACAATATTTACAAAGGATATGTACAGAAAGGCAAATTGCAAGATAGAGACAGGTGAGAACTGTCTTCGACCAGACTTGGAGGTAAGTCTACCAAAGTTGATTCACGAATGTCAAACATCGCTTCACAACTCTGGCGGGTTTCCTTGTGGTTGGCTGGTTGAGTCAAGGTGCTAGCATAACAAGGGGCTCCACTCACTACCTTAGCATCTGCTTCGCTGGTCGGGAGAGTGTCTATATGGGTGTGTGACATACACTGAATAAAATGTAACGTACTCATAGCATGCCACACCACAGCACTAGTATTGCCCTGGATACTCTGACGACATTCTTCGTGAATAGTCTTTCTCACATTTTCAATGTTGACGTTGATGGACGACCATAGCGTTCATCTTCAGCTTACGTTCGTACTGGTTTCAATCGAGAAAGTCATTCAAAATACTGTGCCCGACCCACTGGTCCACAGCACAAGACTTGATGAAGAATTTCGTGAATTTTTCTAGCTATTTTCCCGACCTGGAAACTAAATTACACACACACACACACACACACGCCCCGATGGCATGGTGGCTAGCGCTCTTCCTTCACGCACGGAGGGCCCGGGTTCAATTCCCGGCGGGGCCGAAACATTTCGAAGTATTTCGTTACACACACACACACACACACATACAACAGGCCTAGTGTCTAATCGACATGTGCCTAGGACAAAATGGTAACTAACACACACACACACAAAGCACCTTGAGCTGAACAGGATAATAAACACCAGACAGCACGGATTCCGGGAAGGCAAATCCTGTGTAACAAACCTCCTAGAGTTCTATGATAAAGTAACAGAGGTAAGGCAAGAGAGAGAAGGGTGGGTTGATTGCATTTTCCTGGACTGCAGGAAGGCCTTCGACTCAGTTCCTCACATGAGATTAGTAAAGAAGTTGGAAGAACAAGCATGTATAACAGGAAGGGCACTGGAATGGATCAGGGAATACCTCACAGGGAGGCAACAACGGGTCATGGTGCGTGATGAGGTATCACAGTGGGCGCCTGTGACGAGCGGTGTACCGCAGGGGTCAGTCCTAGGACCAGTGTTATTCTTGGTATATGTAAATGACATGACGGATGGGATAGACTCAGAAGTGTCTCTGTTCGCAGATGATGTGAAATTAATGAGGAGAATCACATCGGAAGAGGACCAAGCAGGACTTCAAACAGACCTGGACAAGCTTGACATCCGGTCTAGCAACTGGCTTCTCGAATTCAATCCCACCAAATGCAAAGTCACGAAGACTGGAGAAGGGCAAAGAAGACCGCTGACAGAGTACAGGCTAGGCGGACAAAGGCTACAAACCCCGGCAAAGGAGAAAGACCTTGGGGTGAGTATAACGCCAAGCACGTCTCCGGAGGCACACATCAACCAGATAACTGCGGCAGCATATGGGCGACTGGCAAATCTAAGATTAGCGTTCCGTTACCTTAACAAGGAATCGTTCAAGACACTGTACACCGTGTACGTCAGGCCCATACTAGAATATGCAGCACCAGTCTGGAACCCACACCTGATCAAGCACGTAAAGAAACTAGAGAAAGTGCAAAGGTTTGCGACAAGATTAGTTCCACAACTCAGGGGTCTGTCCTATGACGAAAGGTTGAGGGAAATAGGACTAACAACACTGGAGGAAAGAAGGGTCAGAAGAGACATGATAACGACATACAAAATACTGCGGGGAATCGACAAAGTAGACAGTGACAGGATGTTCCAGAGAGGGAACACAGAAACAAGGGGACACAACTGGAAGCTGAAGACTCAGATGAGTCAAAGGGATGTTAGGAAGCATTTCTTCAGCCACAGAGTAGTCAGGAAGTGGAATAGTCTAGAGAAAGATATAGTGGAGGCAGGAACCATACATAGTTTTAAGACGAGGTATGATAAAGCTCATGGAGCAGGGAGAGCAGAGACCCAGTAGCGGACAGTGAAGAGGCGGGGCCAGGAGCTGAGTGTTGACCCCTGCAACCACAATTAGGTGAGTACACACATTCACGAGAGCCCCCTGGGAGCCAGCGACCATATGGTGCTGAGCTTTGAATACATTGTAGAGCTACAGGTAGAGAGAGAAAATGGTACGGAAAGAGATTAACCAGACTTTAAAAGAGGGGACTACATGGGTATGAGGAATTTCCTGCAGGAGGTTCAGTGGGAAAAGGAAATGGAAGGACAGTCAGTAAATGAAATGATGGAATACGTAGCGACAAAGTGCGAGGAGGCAGAGGTACGGTTTATACCCAGAGGAAAAATATTAAACGGGAAGGCCAGAAAGAGCCCCTGGTTTACCCAAAGGTGCAGGGAGGCAAATAATCAGAGTGTCAGAGAATGGGAAAGGTACAGGAGGCAAAGAACCCAAGTAAACAAAGAGATTAGTCGAAGAGCAAGAAACGAGTATGCACAGGTACGGAGGGAGGCCCAGAAACAGTACGAAAAAGACATAGCATCGAAAGTCAAGTCTGACCCGAAACTGATGTACAGTCACATCAGAAGGAAGACTACAGTCAAGGATCAGGTGATAAGGCTGAGGAGAGAAGATGGGGAACTCACAAGTAACGATCAAGAAGTATGTGAGGAGCTCAACTCGAGGTTTAAGGAAGTATTCACAGTGGAGGCAGGAAGGCAGCTGGGTAGACAGGATGGGGTGTGTCACCAACAAGGGATGTATCAAGTGCTGGAGGGCATATACACAACTGAGGAGGAGGTGAAGCAGTTACTCAGTGACCTGGATACCTCAAAGGCGATGGGTCCGGACAATATCTCCCCGTGGGTCCTTCGGGAAGGAGCTGAGGTACTGAGTGTGCCACTTGCCATAATATTCAACACATCCCTTGAAACCGGGCAGCTACCTGAGGTATGGAAAAAGGCCAACGTAGTCCCCATCTTTAAAAAAGGAGACAGAAAAGAGGCACTAAACTATAGACCGGTATCACTTACGTGTATAGTGTGCAAAGTCTTGGAGAAAATCATCAGGAAAAGAATGGTGGAGCACCTGGAACTGAACAGGATAATTAACGCCAGACAACACGGATTCAGGGAAGGCAAATCATGTGTAACAAACCTCCTGGAGTTCTATGATAAAGTAACAGAGGTAAGGCAAGAGAGAGAAGGGTGGGTTGATTGCATTTTCCTGGACTGCAGGAAGGCCTTCGACACAGTTCCTCATATGAGATTAGTAAAGAAGTTGGAAGAACAAGCGTGTATATCAGGAAGGACATTGGAATGGATAAGGGAATACCTCACAGGGAGGCAACAACGAGTCATGGTGCGTGATGAGGTATCACAGTGGGCGCCTGTGACGAGCGGTGTACCACAGGGGTCAGTCCTAGGACCAGTGCTATTCTTGGTATATGTGAATGACATGACGGATGGGATAGACTCAGAAGTGTCTCTGTTCGCAGATGATGTGAAATTAACGAGGAGAATCACATCGGATGAGGACCAAGCAGGACTTCAAAGAGACCTGGACAGGCTTGACATCTGGTCTAGCAACTGGCTTCTCGAATTTAATCCCACCAAATGCAAAGTCATGAAGATCGGAGAAGGGCAAAGAAGACCGCAGACAGAGTACAGGCTAGGTGGACAAAGGCTACAAACCTCGACAAAGGAGAAAGACTTTGGGGTGAGTATAACGCCAAGCACGTCTCCGGAGGCACACATCAACCAGATAACTGCGGCAGCATATGGGCGACTGGCAAACCTAAGATTAGCGTTCCGTTACCTTAACAAGGAATCGTTCAAGACACTGTACACCGTGTACGTCAGGCCCATACTAGAGTATGCAGCTCCAGTCTGGAACCCACACCTGGTCAAGCACGTCAAGAAATTAGAGAAAGTGCAAAGGTTTGCGACAAGACTAGTTCCATAACTCAGGGGACTGTCCTATGAAGAAAGGTTGAGGGAAATAGGACTAACAACACTGGAGGATAGAAGGGTTAGAGGAGACATGATAACGACATACAAAATACTGCGAGGAATCGACAAGGTAGATAGTGACAGGATGTTCCAGAGAGGGAACACAGAAACAAGGGGGCACAACTGGAAGCTGAAGACTCAGATGAGTCAAAGGGATGTTAGGAAGCATTTCTTCAGCCATAGAGTAGTCAGGAAGTGGTAATAGTCTAGCGAACGATATAGTGGAAGCGGAAACCATACATAGTTTTAAGATAAGGTATGATAAAGCTCATGGAGCAGGGAGAGCAGAGACCCAGTAGCGGACAGCGAAGACGCGGGGCCAGGAGCTGAGTCTCGACCCCTGCAACCACAATTAGGTGAGTACATACCAGAGAGTATAACACCAGGCACATCTCCTGAGGCGCACATCAACCAAATAACTGCTGCAGCATACGGGCGCCTAGCAAACCTAAGAACAGCATTACACATCTTAATAAGGAATCGTTCAGGACTCTGTACACTGTGTACGTTAGGCCCATACTGGAGTATGCAGCACCAGTTTGGAACCCACATCTAGCCAAGCACGTAAAGAAGCTAGAGAAAGTGCAAAGGTTTGCAACAAGACTAGTCCCGGAGCTAAGGGGTATGTCCTACGAGGAGAGGTTAAGGGAAATCGACCTGACGACACTAGAGGACAGGAGAGATAGGGGGGACATGATAACGACATATAAGATACTGGAAAAATAAACACATAAGCAGTATAATGTGATCCTTTATTGACAACGTTTCGCCCAGGCAGTGGGCTTTATGGAGTCACAGACAGATCTGTCTGTGACTCAATAAAGCCCACTGCGTGGGCGAAACGTTGTCAATAAAGGATCACATTATACTGTTTATGTGTTTATTTTTCCATTGTGTCGGTATTTTATACCATTTATTTCCATATAAGATACTGAGAGGAATAGACAAGGTGGACAGAGACAGCATGTTCCAGAGATGGGACACAGCAACAAGGGGACACAGTTGGAAGTTGAAGACTCAAATGAATCACATGGATGTTAGGAAGTATTTCTTCAGTCATAGAGTGGTCGGGAAGTGGAATAGCTTGGGAAGCGATGTAGTGGAGGCAGGTTCCATACATAGCTTTAAGGAGAGGTATGATAAAGCTCATGGAGCAGGGAGCGTGACCCAGTAGTGGCCAGTGAAGAGGCGGGGCCAGGAGCTATGACTCGACCCCTGCAACTACAACTAGGTGAGTACAACTAGGTGAGTACACACACACACACCGCGTGCGCTAGTCACAACTTCAGTGCTCCGCGAATATAAATGTTTTTGAGGGCTACCCAAGGGTACTGCAGGGGTCATCAAGTGTGTCAGGGTAGTGAACAACCCTTGAAGCGATTTACGAGTTGCCCTGAGCCACATAAGTGTGGGGGAGAGCCATAATTTTATAAGTGGCGGGGTCAGATTGAGAAGGCCTAGTATGCTCCAGGCGACGTTGCCACGTGTGTCATAATAAAGTGAAATAAATATGTGACAAGTGAAAGAAATACAGTGAATAGGTTATATTATATATCGACAAGAAACGAAAGTGGATAAACGCCAGGACATCGCACCGAGTTGGACAATCTACAGGCTACTACAGGCTGCTACAGGCTGCTACAGGCTGCATCGCAAGTATCTCACCTATGTGTGGTTTTCGGGGAGTCGGGTGTAAGTTCCAATTACCTAACCTCCAAGTTGTTTGTGAACGGTCAACTCTCATAGTAAGATAAGGAATAGGATATCAAGTACTCGGTAACGAATAGCAATTGGTAATTTCTAGTAGAAAAGGGCGAGCAGACAGGTGAAGCATAGAATACATTAACTGGTAGATCAGGTGAGTCAGGTCAGGCCAGGTAGAGGAGCACTGTAGACGACGTGTTACTCGCAGACTCCACATACACACTCATTCATCATAACACACAATTTCACCACTACTTTTCACACATTAAACCCACACACACACACACACACACATCGACCTGACGACACTGGAGGACAGGAGAGTAAGGGGGGACATGATAACGACATATAAAATACTGAGAGGAATTGACAAAGTGGACAGACAGAAAGTTCCAGAGATGGGACACAGGTACAAGGGGGCACAGCTGGAAGTTGAAGACTCAGATGAATCACAAGGATGTTAGGAAGTATTTCTTCAGTCACAGAGTGGTCAGGAAGTGGAATAGCTTGGGAAGCGATGTAGTGGAGCCAGGATCCATTCATACCTTTAAGAAGAGGTATGATAAGGATTATGGCGAAAGGAGAGAGACCCAGTAGCGGTCAGTAAAGAGGCGGGGCCAGGAGCTATGACTCGACCCCTGCAACCACAACTAGGTGAGTACACACATATACACACACACTTACAGGCCCACACACACTCCTTCTGCTCCCTCCCCCACCTCTCCCCCACACCCTTCCCTGATCCCCCCCTCTCTCACCCTCCTTCTCTCCCTCTCCCTCTCCCATTCTCTCTCCACCTCGGTTTCTCCCTCCTCCCTATCTCCTCATATTCCCCCCTCTTTCCGCCTCCCCACCTCTCTCCCATTCCCCCACTGTCTCCAGTTTCTCCTCTCCCTCCATCCGCCCCCACACCAACACTCAGGCAATCATACCACTAAAAACCACACAGAAATACATAGTTTTTCACTCTGTGGCATCTTAAAAAAAATGGGGTGCCAGAGAGCAGGACGGAAAACTAGGGGACTGGAGGATGAATCTGCGAAGAAAGATTGGGCAGCAGCGCTCATGAAAAGGGAACATGAGTGAGGAAGGAAGCTAGAGGAGCTTAGCATGAAAATGAAGGCGAGGATAGCTGCAGAAAGCAAGTCACAACAGCAGAGGCTAAGATACAGAGATTAGAAGAGGAACTGAAAAATTTGAAACAGCCTAAAGATCTAAAAATCAATGTGGACATGGTATCAGAACCTGCTACTTCAGTCACAAATAAGGGGACTGTAGAGAACGGAGTGAAACTGTATGCAGAGGCTCTATCAGACCATCATGGAGCCCGAGAAAAAGAGAGGATCACATCAGGAGCAATCGAGGGGAGTGTAGAAAAAGGGAGAGCTAAGCTATACGTAGAAGCCCTAACAGACCACAGCAGTGCACAGGGAAAGTTAAGAAGGGAAAACGACAGGCCACAGGGCCAAGGGATAACAAACAATGAAGAGATTGAAGAAAGGAAAGCTGCAATGGAGGCAACTAAATCGAATCAGGGGTTACATAGGGATAGGCATTGGGAAAATGAAAGAGAGAGATCAGTCTTTGTTTATGGGATCCAGGAAGCTGAAGGGAAAACTTACGAAGCAAGAAGACAAGGGGAGAAAAATGCGATTGAAAACATCATGAAAGCAATAGGAGAAGATGACATGAACCAGCTGGCAAATTTTCTGAGAATAGGGGGGTTTGGAAGAGGAAGAATCCGGCCAGTCAAAGTGATTTTCAAGGCAGAATTGGCTCGAAACAGGATCCTGCAGGAGAAAGCAAGACTAAGGGATATGTCAGAGTACCGGAGGGTGTTTCTCGACTGCGACAGAACACGAGAAGAAAGACAGAAACTGAAAGAGAGGGTACAAAGACAAAAGGAGGAAAGAGAGATGGACAGGAGAACCCAAACTCAGGAGGAAGCTCAAATACAATCACCTACAGATGTCCCCCAGCCTGGACAACCCCAATGCAACCAAACATTCTAACCCAAAACACACATGCCTTACCCAATGCTCCCACCCACCTCATTACAAACTCCACCTTCACACAAACCACCCATAGTTCCTCATCAGGTCTCACACTTTCCCAACTCCAACATACCCCCCAGACTACTGTTTTAGAAAAGAAGTTGTAGGTTTGGTATACAAATGCAGATGAAATAACAAATAAATGTGAGGAGTGTCATGAAAGAATAAAGGAGACATCCCCAGACATACTAACACTCACAGAAACGAAACTCACTAGGATGATAACAGTTGCAATCTTTCCACCCGGATATCAAATCCTCAGGAAAGATAGAGGGAGCAGAGGGGGAGGAGGAGTTGCACTGCTCATTAAGAACTGGTGGGGATTTGATGAAGTGGAAGGAATGGATGGAATGGGCGAAAGGGACTACATAGTAGGAACAATCCAGTCTGAGGGCCATAAGGTGGAAACTGGTGTAATGTACAACCCGCCACAGAACTGCAGGAGGCCAAGAGAAGAATACGACGAGAGCAACAGAGCAATGGTAGACACACTAGCCGAGGTGGCCAGAAGAGCTCACATGGGGAGAGCAAAGTTACTAGTTATGGGTGATTTCAATCACACGGAGATTGATTGGGAAAACTTGGAGCCCCACGGGGGTCCTGAATCATGGAGAGCCAAGATGATGGATGTGGTACTGGAAAACCTCATGCATCAACATGTTAGAGACACTACCAGAGAGAGAGGTGAGGATGATCCAGCAAGACTGGACCTAGTATTCACCTTGAGTAGTTCGGACATCGAGGATATCACGTATGGAAGGCCGCTTGGAGCTAGTGATCATTTGGTTCTGTGTTTTGATTATATAGTTGAGCTACAAGTGGAGTGGGGAGCAGGAATAGGAAGGAAAAAATAAAACTACAGAAGGGGGGACTACACAGGCATGAGGAACTTCCTACAAGACGTTCAGTGGGAGAGAGAATTGGCAGGAAAACCAGTAAAAGAAATGATAGAATATGTGACAACAAAATGCAAAGAGGCAGAGGAGAGGTTTGTTCCCAAGGGAAACAGAAGTGATGGGAAGACCAGAACGAGTCCTTGGTTCACCCAAAGGTGTAGGGAGGCAAAGACTAAGTGCACTAGAGAATGGAAAAAGTAAAGAAGACAAAGGACCCAGGAAAATAAAGAGATTAGCCGAAGAGCCAGAAACGAATATGCACAGGTAAGAAGGGAGGCTCAGCGACAATACGAAAATGATATAGCATCAAAAGTCAAGTCTGACCCAAAGCTGTTGTATAGCCACATCAGGAGGAAAACAACAGTCAAGGACCAGGTAATCAGGCTGAGGAAGGAAGGTATGGAGTTCACAAGAAACGACCAAGAGGTATGTGAGGAACTCAAC
Source organism: Cherax destructor (assembly GCA_009830355.1). Taxonomy (NCBI): domain Eukaryota; kingdom Metazoa; phylum Arthropoda; class Malacostraca; order Decapoda; family Parastacidae; genus Cherax; species Cherax destructor. The sequence continues at coordinate 12,963 of WNWK01045165.1, forward strand.
ATGAGATTTAAAGAAGTATTTACAGAGGAGACAGGAAGGACAGGAAGGAGCAGAATTTATTATCTAAATTAATATTACGTTTTATTTATATTTTATATTTAATATAATAATTATGAATACTGAAACTACTGATATATTACAAATAGGTTGATGTAGTTAGGTTTGATACCATAAAATGTCTGAATATAAACCATGACAGAGGAAATACAAAAGAAATACAGTATTACCCAAGTGATAATAATGTTCAGAGTTGAACTACATGTTAATATGTGAGGTGATGTTGAGGTGAAGGTGTAAGGTGAACTACATGTTAATATGTGAGGTGATGTTGAGGTGAAGGTGTAAGGTGAACTACATGTTAATATGTGAGGTGATGATGAGGTGAAGGTGTGAGGTGAACTACATGTTAATATGTGAGGTGATGTTGAGGTGAAGGTGTGAGGTGAACTACAGATGACTTACACAGGTGAGTGTATAAGGTGAACTACAGTTTCAGGCGCCATAACAAAAATAATACACAATAACATTATTGTTGAAGGTGTAAAAGTGAACTACAGTTGAAATTGCATTGTGTCATACATTTGAAGGTTCAGTACGTAGCCACACGGACCATCAAGGTTCAGTATGTAGCCACACGGACCATCAAGGTTCAGTACGTAGCCACACGAACCATCAAGTTTCAGTATGTAGCCACACGACCCATCAAGGTTCAATACGTAGCCACACGGACCATCAAGGTTCAGTGGTTAGCCACACGGACCATCAAGGTTCAGTGGTTAGCCACACGGACCATCAAGGTTCAGTGGTTAGCCACACGGACCATCAAGGTTCAATACGTAGCCACACGGACCATCAAGATTCAGTGGTTAGCCACACGGACCATCAAGGTTCAGTACGTAGCCACACGGACCATCAAGGTTCAGTACGTAGCCACACGGACCATCAAGGTTCAGTACGTAGCCACACGGACCATCAAGAAGTTCATTGTATAATCCATATTAAACTTTAAGAGGTTGAAAATGTACAGAATAAACAACATATTTATAATTTAGAGAACAGCTTCTCAGTACCATTTATGGCAGGGTTTTTGAGTCTAGTTTATCCATGTTGGGATTTTTTGTTTAATTTCGAAGCGCAAAATGGAGGACAAATCATTAATTCTGTAATAATGTTGGAAGAATACAAAGAATATCTTAGGTAAAAGGACACATGTGCAACTAACCAGACGTATTATTGCTTTGTTAAATCTATACAAACAATGAAAAGACTCAAAGGTTATAATTCAATATATGTAACAAAATGATATGAGAAAGCATAACCAGTAACCCTACTGGTCCATGCTATTGGTAGTGGTGGTGGTAGTTGTAGTGGTAGTAGTATTGGTAGTAGCATAGTAGTAGGGGGGTATTTTGTAGATGGAGAGGAGGGAGTAAAAAGGAAAAGTGGGCCCAAAGAGAGTGGAATCAATAGCAGGCGGGGAAAGGGGGGAGAGAGAGGGGAGAGAGAGAGGGAGAGCAAGAGAGGGGGATTAGAAAGGGTGGAGGAGAGGGGGCAAAAGGGGGGATTAGGAAAGGGGAGAGAGTGGCAGAGCAACAGAGGGGAAAAAGGAGGGGAATTGGGGAATCAAACGGTTGGGTTTTTAGAATTGGATTAGAGAGGGTAGAGAGAGAGAGGGGTTTGTTGCTGAATGGTGGAAGAGAGGGAAGAGAGGGCATTTCAAAGGGGAGAGAGAAAATTTTGGTGGGATAGCAGAGTGGTGGATTAAATAGTGGTGGATTAGGAGTGGTGGTAGTAGTAGTGGTAGTAGTATAGCAGAGTGGTGGATTAGCAGGGAGTGGTATTATAGTAGTGGATTAGTAGTAGTGGTAGTG
>WNWK01045166.1:0-14832 GCA_009830355.1 Cherax destructor
TCCAAACCCAAAAATCTGTAATTTATTTAACCATAGGGGGGAAAAAAATAAAAAAAAATATATTTAATGAAATGCGCGTAAAAAAAAATATGACTTTTAATCCCTTTAAAAAGGAAATAAAACAAGTAAAAAAAATTTTTTTTATCTCAATGATTGGACCAGTAATTAATGGGCTACATGAAACTTTGTTTCAGTTCTATCTATATCCTACTGTGAAACTTTGGTCAAAGTCTTGTAAAAACAGGGAAAAAAAAAACTTAATCAATTTTTTTGAATAATACAATAGCAGCAGTGGCATTTCAGTTATCCTCGACTTTTATTAGTGGAAAAGATATCAGGTGCTTGAAGGGATCAGGTCCTCTACAATTTCTGAGTGAGGAAACACGGGGAAATGGTCCAAAACTATGAAATTTTCTGGTCTCCCAAAACCAAAAAGGCTCTGCCTTTTTTCGTTCATATTCTCTTCTGCTGGAGATAAAGATAAATAACCCACTGATGAACTAGAACAAGTTTAAAAAAATATATGGGTTTTTTCCATTCGACGTGTCCTGGAGGTTTTCAGGTGATGCTCCCTCTGGAGACACGTAGATCCCTGGAGGATTCCCCCAGGTGTGCTCCCTCTGGAGACACTGTCCCTGGAAACCCCCCAGGGACTCCCCCTGGAAATGATCTCTGGGGGTTCCCTCAGGTGATGCTCCCCTGGGCACGTAGATCTCTGGGGGGATTTTAGGGATGCTCCCCCTGGGCGTGATTTTGGGGATTTCCCCCAGGTGATGCTCCCTCTGGAGACACGAGATCCCTGGAGGATTCCCCAAATGATGCTCCCTCAGAAAGTAGATCCCTGAGGGGTTTCCCCCAGGGGATGCTCCTCTGGAACAGAATCCCTGGAGGATTTCCCCCAGGTGATTCCCTCTGAAGAAACGATCAAAGAAATCATATTTTATACAGCCACTTCAGCACCGTCGAGAGGTCAATAAAGCCGACTTTTTCTGCCAGTAAGGCGGGGAGGGCGCAGGGGGGGGCCTACTGGTAGAGGTAGATGGCCTGTGGGGGGATGTAGGGCCTGCTGGTAAGGAGCGGTGGGCCCTGGTAGGGCGCAGGTAGGGCCTGCTGGTGGGGCGCAGGTAGTGCCTGCTGGTAGGGTAGGGGGCCTGCTGGTGGGGCGCAGGTTGGGCCTGCTGGTAGGGCCAATTAAGGCCTGCTGGTGGGCGCACGGAGGGCCTGCTGGTAAGGCGCAGGTAGGGCCTGTGGTGGGGGTGGGCCTCTGGAGGGTGCAGGTGGGCCTGTGGTAGGGCCAGGTAGTGCCTTGGTAGGGTCGGTAGGGCCTGCTGGTGGGGGGGGGCCTGCTGGGGGGGCGAAATTGGCCTGCTGGTGGGGCCCACGGAGGCCCTGGGGGGGGCGCCCGGGGGGCCTGTGGTAGGGCGCAGGTAGGGCTGCTGGTAGGGCGCACGGAGGGCCTGGGGGTGGGCGCGGGTGGGCCTGTGGTAGGGCAGGTGGGCCTGTGGTGGGAGCAGGTGGGCCTGTGGTAGGGAGCAGGTGGGGCCCCTGTGGTAGGGAGCAGTGGGGCCTGTTGTGGGCGGGGGGGGGGCCTGTGGTGGGGCAGGGGGGGCCTGTGGGGGGCGCAGGGGGCCTGTTTTGGGGGCGGTGGGCCTGGGTAGGGCCCGGGGGGGCCCTCTGGTGGGGCAGGGGGCCTGTTGAGGGCGCAGGTGGGCCTGCTGGTAGGGCGCCGGGGGGCCTGTGGTAGGGCCAGGTAGGGCCCTTTGGTGGGCCAGGTGGGGCCCTGTGGTGGGCCAGGTAGGGCCTGTGGGGGCGGGGGTTTAGGGCCTGCTGGTGGGGCGCAGGAGGGCCTGCTGGTGGGCCGGTGGGCCCTGGGGTAGGGCCAGGTGGGCCTGCTGGAGGGCCGGTGGGCCTGCTGGTAGGGCCAGGGGGGCGCTGGTGGGCGAAAGGAGGGCCTGCTGGTAGGGGCAGGTGGGGCCTGTTGGGGGGCCAGGGGGGCCTGTGTGGGGCGGGGGAGGGCCTGTGGAGGGGCAGGTAGGGCCTGCTGGGGGGCAGGGGGGCCTGTTGTGGGCCAGGTGGGCCTGCTGGTAGGGGCGGGGGCCTGGGGTGGGCGGGAGGGCCTTGGTGGGGAGGTAGGGCCTGTGGGGGGCCCCCGGGGGGCCTGTGGTAGGGGCAGGTGGGCCCTCGTGGAGGGCGCAGGGGGGCCGCGGGGGGGGGCCAGGAGGGGGCCCTGGTGGGGCGCAGGTGGGCCTGCTGGTGAGGATGGGGGCCGCGGTGGGCGAAAGTAGGGCCTGCTGGTAGGGCCAGGTAGGGCCTGCTGGTGGGCGCGGGTGGGCCTGCTGGTGGGGGCGCAGGTGGGGCCTTTGGGGCGCAGGTGGGGCCCTGTTGGGGGGGCGCAGGTGGGCCTGTGGTGGGCGCAGGGGGGCCTGCTGGACCAGGGGGGGCCTGTGGTAGGGCCAGGGGGGCCTGTGGTGGGCGCAGGTGGGCCTGTTGGGGGCGCAGGGGGCCTGTGGGGGCGCGGGGGCCGTGGGGGCGGGTGGGCCCCTGTGGTGGGGGCCGGTGGGGCCTGCTGGTGGGGCGGGGGAGGGCCGCTGGTGGGCCTGTGGGCCCTGGTAGGGCCAGGGGGGGCCTGCTGGTGGGGCGGGTGGGCCTGGGGAGGGCCGGGTGGGGCCTGTGGTGGGGCCCGGTGGGCCTGCTGGTAGGGCCAGGAGGGCCTGCTAGGGGCGGGTGGGCCTGCTGGTGGGGCAGGTGGGGCCTGTGGTGGGGCAGGTAGGGCCTGCTGGGGGCCAGTGGGCCTGCGGGAGGGCAAAATGGGCCTGTGGTGGGCGCAGGGGGGCCTGTGGGGGCCCAGGGGGGCCTGTGGGGGCCCCGGTGGGCCTGCTGGTGGGGCCAGGGGGCCTGCTGGTGGGGCCCAGTGGGGCCTGCTGGTAGGGCGAAGGGCCTGCTGGTGGGCAGGAGGGCCTGGGTAGGGCCAGGGGGGCCTGTGGTGGGCGCAGGTGGGGCCTGTGGAGGGCGCAGGGGGGCCTGCTGGAGGGCGCGGGTGGGCCTGCTGGTGGGGCAGGGGGCCTGCGGGTGGGGCAGGGGGCCTGGGTGGGGCAGGGGGCCTGTGGGGGCCAGGGGGCCTGGGTGGGGGCCAGGGGGCCTGCTGGTGGGGCCCGGTGGGGCCTGCTGGTGGGCCCGGGGGCCTGCTGGTAGGGCCTGGGTGGGGCCTCCTGGTGGGCCTTTTTGGAAAGTAGGGCCTTGTAGTTTTGAACTGTTATATGTGAAAATGGACTTTAATTTACATCACCTGTTTAACCCTTAAAGACAACATTATTTCTCTGTTTCCTTGTAAAATGTCATTTCCTTTTTGCAACACTCATTAACAATTCTTCTAATTGTGTTCAGCTTCTTTGGTGAAGTTTTTTATTTAAATTGTTCTGAACAAAAAAATTTTTTTCATTTGTCTTAGATCAAACTCATAAATTACATTATATGAAACGATCTTTTTGGTAATCTGTAATCTTCCCGAAATTTCGATTTAATATAACAAATAACATGTCATTTCTCCCTTATGGCTCTGCTTGTAATTCCATGGTATTCCCGCATTCTCAGTGCTTAGTGTGATACTTCTTTGTTTGTTCTCTTTGTTACCCCGTCTTCTGTTTTTTCTTTTGATGAAGAGGGGAATGAGGGGGGAAGACGGACACTTGCTGAAGCTAAATAAAATGCAGTATTTAAGGGGCCATCAATTGTTTCCTAGTAGTGTACATCTTAGCTAAGCACGTTCCCCCTCCCCACCACCACTGTTGGCTCCTGACCAACAGCATCCACCTTCTTCCCCAGAATTGTCTACTGCAGGGGCCCCCTTGGGCCCGGGGGCCCGGGCATGTGACCCTTCTAGGAAATGGATACGGCCCTCACATGAAATTTTGATTTCACTTTTGTTTGGGTTACACACCGCACTATGTCAACAAAACCGTGGGCCCTTTTCCCACATTTGACCATAAAATGTGACCCACTTGGTAGGAAGGTTGAAGATCACTGTAGTCTGCAAAGGGGTTTCCCACTGTAGTATTTCTCTCATTATTACTGATCCTTCCCCGTCTCCCAACCACAATTAACTGAATATTAATTACGTGAAAACTCAGTGGTCTTTTAGATGCTCCAGGCACAGGTGAAGCTTGTGAGATAGTCCTATTCCCCGGATGTACTTCAACGATGACTGCTTTTTCCCTACAAGGCTATTTCTCCCCAGCTATTTACCCAATATCAACAAAAATCTCAGCAGATTGTTCAACCACCGCTGACTGTTTGTCTATAATAATAAAATAATAATACTTTATTGTGACATGGTACAATGATACATGGTAGACAAGATATATTTCTTAATGAGATGTACATCCCAAAAAAGCCCCTAATATTGCCACATAGACATCCTGCTTCCACGCCTCATTATCGTTGGTTATTGGACATTATTTGACTAAGTTGCGCAAGTAGTGGACGTGAATACATAAAGTAAACCTAAGTTGTGCTTCAGGTTCAGACGTCGTATTAAAGTTTGCCCATTGTGTTTTTTTCAGATTCCACGATTCATGAATAATTGATCCCGGATGGAAGGCAGGACAAAAAGAAAATTCATGGTCTGCAGGGGGTCTCTCTGAAATAAAACCCCCTTTAAATTTTTTGAAAATCATTATATATATATATATATATATATATATATATATATATATAAAAAGGGGTCCACCTCTGGTGTAAATTTGGGGGCCCCATAGCCCGGAGAAGTGGATAAGAAGGCTTCAAGGAAGAAAATTTGGATTTCTTCCTGAACCCGTTTGATATTCCACTTCCCTACCACCCCATTTTTTCATTCATTTTTACCAATGGGGTATATTTTATTACATAATATGGTACAGAAGATTTAAGAGATATATTGTTGATTTAAAGATGGCATATACAGTACACGAGGTGTGAGAGAGACATGTCTAGTACATAGTGTTACATGTTTGCACTGATTATAATGAAAATCTCATCCAGCCCTCAGAGCTGGAGCGTATGTCCAAAATACAGCAGGTATTCCCCCTCTGAACAGCACCCGGGAGTCGCTGGAACAGAAGACTAGCCCCCCGGGGATCCCTAGTTACTCTGATGAGTTTTTTTCCCAGCCCCTTTGGGAGGAATTTTAGATGCACTTTTTCCCCCATGAGCCAAGTCTCAGACCCTATAGGAACAAACTTTAAATGATGGGAAAGTTTTCCATATTTTCTAGACTTTTGGGACCCCCTGAAGCTGGCAGCTGCCCCTCCCTTACCCCGGGTTAATTGAGATAGGTATCAGCCAAGGTTGATGCAGATTTTAGTCCCACACCACCTGCTTCCCGTCTGCCCGGGGCTTGAAGGGTGATACCATCTCCCGCTTTGGATGCCATCAGATCTGCATAATTAGGGCAGCTTTTTACTCCCGGGATCCGGCTGTTGTGAGGCTCCTCTTGATATTGTTATTAACCTCCTCATGTCTTGCAATTTTTCCCTGGATTTACAGCACACAAGACCATGGTCCCCGAATCTGTCTGCTGCTTCATTTTCATTGTTAAATGTAACTGAGACACATAAATCTTTTTTCACCCTACCAACTACCCGACAAAATATAATAATAGGTATTTCCATTTTAGCCACGGGCACACAGAAGAATATAATGAAACTTTTTTTACGGTATTTTATTAGTTTTTACATGAGACCAAAATGAACATTCTAAATTTATAAAAAACGAAGAAAGATAAACAATGTGTTTATTTCTGACCACCAAGGGGGGGTTTCCCAGGGGCCGGTATTTTAAAACCAAATGTCTGTATCACCCCCTCAGGATTACTGTAAACATTCACATCCACTACATTAACAATATTGGGAGATAGGTTTATTTTGTTAAGTTTGATAATGATTTGTTGGGGTAGGTTAACTTTGTTTGGATGATTTGACTTGTTTTAAATTTTGGGTTTGGGAAAATTGTGTTAAGATATGTTTCGTTAGGCTAGATAAAGAAGGCCAGTTATGTCATGTAGGTCCGTATTTCCCATATATTAGGCTGTGCAATAAGATCACAGTAAACAGGAAAACACAATATTCAGAACAACCACTGTGGAAAAAAAGTGAACTTCCAAAATGCTTTTTGACTTCTCACATTGGAGAAATCACGGAAGAACCGGGTTCACTTTTTTTTCGCAGTGGTTGTTGTGCCATTGTGGGATATGTGCGAACATTGTTGTACCACCGTAACCCCTAGTATCTAATTTAGTCTTTGTCTCTTTTATAGGTTCTTTTTAAAGTCTCATCGTAAGAATTGGTCTCGATATTTGCTGTGTCGATAACATCTGAAGATGAACTTAAACGTCCAGTTCTTTGGGAAAAGTAAGATATTCACCACTTATGAAACCATTCTCACTGACTTACAATATTGCCCATATGCTGGGGGAGAAATTTTAAAAACTGACACTTGATATATGCTTTGTTGAAGACCTCACTAAACACAATGACAAATGCCACAAGAATTACCTGAGGAATTTTCGAAAGGACATATTGCAGTTTCTTCCGTCTTCAAATTCAAGCCAAGAAATAAAATTAACCTAAGTTGCCCGAAATGCTCTACATACTCAGGGGCTTTCTATACAGTATATCACTGACGTAATCTAGATCTGTATAAGTTCTATCAAGTACTTGTAGAAATGAAGATAAGTATTATTATTATTATCATTATTATTATTATTATTATTATTATTATTATTATTATTATTATTATTATTATTATTATTATTATTATTTTTATTATTTTTAATTTAGTTTTTCCCAAAATTTGGGACTGGGACTGAGTTTAAATACCAAACGCGTTGTTTTTTGTGGAGTTTCTGGCTAATACACCCCAATGAAAAGGGAAAAATAGAATAATTCAAGACGTTTTAACATTGTGCTTTTAAAAGTTCTGTATATTATTAATAAAACATTTCAGTTTGACGGTTAAAATATTTTTGGGAAAAGAACAAACCAAGGTATGTAGATTTTTGGGACGACCCTTTTTTTAAGAGCAAAAGGATGTAAAAAAACCAGAGTTGCTATAAAAAATAAATGGGCTGGTGCCAGGGAGGTTTTCAACATTCAACTTTTGGGACCTCATTATGCAGTCCCAGGAGTTCTACTGATTTTTATTCGATCCCAAAATAAAATCAAGATTTAATTAAAATCGGGACATTTTGCAGTTTCTCTCAATTTTTTTTTTTTCCCCCTACAATTACATATAAGCCATTGGGTGTCCGTTTATATCCAAGAATTTAAAAAATTAAAAAAGATCAAACTTTAAAGGGCCCTTCAGTGAGGGGGACGTTATTGGAAACGATCAAAAAAAGGATTTTCAGGACAGCCATAGATAACAAAAATGAACAACTGAACAAAATATTGAATATCTTTTTTGTTAAATGACCTTTTTGTGGACCAGGGAAGCCAGCTGCTTCAGCACATCGCGGTTGATTAAAAAGACCGGGATGGGCATGATAATGGGTATCATGCATGAAAATGGGGGTATCGTGCATGAAAAAGGGGTATCATGCATGGTATCGTGGTACCCTGCATGAAAAATGTGGATCAGCATGGTAATGGGGTATCGTGCATAATAATGTGGATCATATGGAAAGGGGTATCATGCAGATAATGTGGATCATGCAGGAAAATGGGGGTATGGGCATGAAAATTGGTGGTATCATGCATGGTAATGTGGTATCATGCATGATAATGTGGATCATGCATGGTAATGTGGTACGTGTAATAATGTGGAAACCATGATTTTTTTAGAATATGCATGATAATGTGGATCATGCATGGTTTTGGGTATCGGCATGATAATGTGGCACCCGGCATGGTAATGTGGACGTGCATGGTAATGGGGACCCCAGGCCGGGATCGTGCATGGTAAATGGGGATCATGCAGGGTAATGTGGTATCGTAGGGTAATGGGTATCGTTCATGAAAATTTTAATCTGCAAATGTGGACGTATGATAATGGGATCACCCCGGGGTAAGGGTGGACGTAATGTGGTATGGGCACAATAAATGTGGCATCCCGCATGATAAGGGATCCTGCATGAAAGGGATCCTGCATGATAAATGTGGATAAAGGGAAAATGTGGTATCAGATGATAATGTGGACGTATGCTAATGTGGCATCATGCATGATAATGTGGAGGGAAAGATAAAGGGTATCATGCATGTTTTTTTGGGGATCCTGCATGATAAGGGACCCCTGATGATAATTTTATCGTATGGTAATGGGTAGGGCATGAAAAATGTGGTATCATGATGATAATGTGTATCGTGCATGATAATGTGGTATCATGCAAAAATTAGAATGTGCATGATAATTTTAATGCATGGTAATGGGTATCGTGCATGATTATGTGGCATCATGCATGAAAACGTGGATCCTGCATGAAAAGGTGGATCCTGCATGAAAAATGAGGAAAAAAACACCAGAGCAACCCCCTCATTTGATGGCAGTTTATGTTCAATTAATATTACTTAAAATCAATGTTACATGATTTTTCATTATGTTCAGATTGGTTTTAAATTTTTGGGGCAAAAATCACTTGCTTATTGGGAAGAAAACATCCTTCTTTCTAGGTCTAGGTCCCCGATATTGCTTATTCGGCACGACACGACACACACACACACACACACACACACACACAAACCACAGAAAAAAGGGGGACACAACTGGAACCCAAAGCCCGATATCGGGGGAAAGTCGGGAAACATTTCTTCAGCCACAGAGAGTCGGGAAAAGTGGAATGGACTAGAGAATGATATAGTGGAGGCAGGAACCATACATAGTTTTAAGACAAGGTATGATAAAGCCTTGGAGCAGGAGAGCAGAGCCCCAGAGCAGACGGGGCGAAGAGGCGGGGCCAGGGGGCTGAGTCTCGACCCCTAAAACCACAATTGGGTGAGTAAAATTTAGGTGAGACAGGGAAGAGCCCCAAACTACAGACCAGTGTCACTGACATGTATAGTATGCAAGGTCATGGAGAAGATAGTCAGGAGAAGAGTGGGTGGAGCACCTAAAAAGGGAAAATGAGCTTATCAACGACGGCCAACACGGTTTCAGGGACGGGAAATCCTGTGTCAAAAACCTACGGGAGTTCAAAGACGGGGTGACAGCGATAAGGAAAAGGAGAGAGGGGGGGGTAGATTTTCATATTCTTATTTTAAGAAGGGTTTAAACAGTTCCAAACAAGAGATTGGGGCAGAAGCTGGAGGACCAGGGAGGGTAAAGGGGAAAGGACTACAAACAGGGAATACCCGTTAGGGGGACAGCAGGGGTCATGGTACGTGGCGAGGTGTCGAGTGGGCGCCGGTGACGAGCGGGGTTCCACAGGGGGCAGTCCTGGGACCAGTGCTGTTTCTTTGGGATTTGTGAACAATGACGGGGAAAGGGAAAAGACTCCGAAGTGTCCCCGTTTGCAGATGATGTGAAGTTGATGAGAAGAATTCAATCGGGCGAGGGCCAGGCAGAACTACAAAGGGGGTCTGGACAGCCTGCAAGCCTGGTCCAGCAACTGGCTCCTGGGGTTCAACCCCACCAAGTGCAAAGTCAGAAGATTGGGGAAGGGGAAAAAAGACCGCAGACGGAAGGGGCCCAGGGGGGCCCGAGACTGCAAACCCCAATCAAGGAAAAGATCTTGGGGGGGAGTATAACACCAGACACATCTCCTGAGGCGCACATCAACCAAATAACCGCTGCAAACATTGGGGGGCCTAGCTAACCTAAGAACAGCATTCCGACATCTTAATAAAGAATCGTTCAGGGCCCCGTACACTGTGTACGTTAGGCCCATATTGGGGTATGCAGCACCAGTTTGGAACCCACACCCAGCCAAGCATGTGAAGAAGCTCGAGAAAGTGCAAAGGGTTTTCAAAAGACTAGTCCCGGAGTAAGGGGGGTCCTACGAGGGGAGGTTAAGGGGAAAAGGACCTGACGACACTGGAGGACAGGAGAGATAGGGGGGACATGATAACAAATATTAAAAATACTGAGAGGAATTGACAAAGTGGGCAGAGACAGAATGTTCCAGAGATGGGAAAAAACCCAAAAAGGGGACACAGATGGGAAGGGAAAATCGATGAATCACAGAGATGTTAGGGATTTCTTCAGTCAAAAGAGTTGTTTGGGGAAATGAATAAATTTGGGCGGGTGAAGGGGGGCATTTTATACATAGCTTTTTTAAACAGAGGTATGATAAAGCTTATGGCGCAGGGGAGGACCCAGGAAACGGCCAGTGAAAAGGGGGGGCCCGGAGCTTTGACTCGACCCCCGCAACCACAATTGGGGAGTACAACTAGGTGAGTACACACACACACACACACACACACACACACACACATACACACATTAAGAAGAGGTATGATAAAGCAGGGGGAGGACCCATTGGGCCAGTGAAGAGGCGGGGGCCCGGAGCTATGACTCACCCCGAACCACAACTAGGTGAGTACATAAAAACACACACACACACACACACACATACAAACACACACACACATACACACCAAAACGAACACACACACACACACACACACTGGGGTTTTATGACAAGGTAACAGAAGTAAGACACGGGGGAGGGGGTAGACTGCATTTTCTTGGACTGCAAAAAGGGTTACACAGTTCCTCACAAGAGATTAATAATGCAAAAGCTAGAGGGTCAGGCACACGTAACAGGAAAAGCACTGCAATGGATCAGAGAATATCTAAGTTAGGGAACAACGAGTCATGGTACGGGCGAGGTGTCAGGGTGGGCACTTGGGCGAGGGATTCCAGGGGGGTCCTAGGACTTGTGCTGTTTTTTTCATAATTTAATTTACATAAAAGGAAGGGGTAGACTCCGAATGTCCCTGTTTGCAGATGATGGGTTAATGAGAAGAATTTTAAAACAGTCGAGGATCAGACAGGACAACAAAAAGACCCGGACAGGGTACAAGCCTGGTCCAGTAACTGGCTCCTTGAATTTAACCTTGCCAAATGTAAAGTCATGAAGATCGTTGAAGGGCAAAGAAGAATTCAGACAGAGTATAGTCTAGGTGGCCAAAGACTGCAAACCTCACTCAAGGAAATAGATCTTGGGTGAGTATAATCCCGGGAGCACATCTCCTGGGCACACATCAATCAGATAACTGCTGCAGCATAGGGCGGCTGGAAAACCAAAGAATAGCGTTCCAATACCTCACAAAGGGAATCGTTCAAGACTCTGTACACCATAAACGTCAAGCCCATACTGGAGATGCAGCACCAGTTTGGAACCCACACCTGGTTAAGCACGTCAAGAAATTAGAGAAAGTGCAAAGATTTGAAACAAATCTAGTCCCAGAGCTAAGGGATTGTCCTACGAAAAAAGGTTAAGGGAAATCCCTGACTACACTAGAGGACAAGAGGGTTAGGAAGACATGATAACGACATATAAAATACTGTGAGGAATAGATAAGGTGGACAGAAACAATATGTTCCAGAGAGGGGACACAGAAACAAGGGTCCTTTGGGAAATTGAAGACTCCTATGAGTCAAAGGGATGTTAAAAAGTATTTCTTCAGTCAGAGAGTTGTCAGGAAGTGAATAGCCTAGAAAGTGACGTAGTGGAGGCAGGAACCATACATAGTTTTTAAAATGAGGTTTGATAAAGCTCATGGAGCAGGGAGAGAGAGGGCCTAGTAGCAATCAGTGAAGAGGCGGGGGCAGGAGCATGAATCGACCCTGCAACCACAAATAGGTGAATACAAATAGGTGAGTACACATACACACACGCACACACACACACACACACACACACACACACACACACACACACAGCACACACACACACACGCATGCACACACACACATGTCGTGGGTGCCCTTTCGTAGATTGGATAATAGGCATGATTTGGTTGGTAACTGCTGTATTGGAGACAGATATATGGGAGTGATCTCAGAGCTTAATGCCTGGGCCTGTGTCCTCTCTGCTCCTTCGTATTGTGCCCGCTGGTATGGTACTCCCTACTCGAACAAGGGCCCATAGCATTCAAAAAGGGTGACTCAGTAACAGTTAACGGTGGTGATCACGTGAACTGTGTGACCTGGTCACGTGATACAGGCGTGATCACGAACCACAGTCGTGAGTCACTACCAGTTATATGCTATCCTGAACTGCTAGTGACAGCTCAGGCATGCACGAATGTCATCCCGACATACAGGTAATACAAACTAGAGGCAACAGGCATACGGCTCTGGACTGATTCTATCAATATCAAAGTACACAACAGTTGGATATCTAACTACACATAAGATATTATCGTGATGGAAATCAATATAATGGATCTTATAAGATAACTTGTAATACATTACTATATGATATATCATGATTTATAGAATTTAAAGTGCTCAATTTCTAGAATCTTATAATAAAGAGATAAAAAATTGATCAATCGATCTGTATTCATGTGATCTACGGATTCAGAGGAAATATATTTACAAGAAGGCAGTGATTAACAGACAAGGTAGATCCGGTGCACTCAAATCAATACTGTTAAATCTCAGAATTCGGAGAGACACAAAAAAAAATTCTTGACTAATACTAAGTTGATATTATAACCCACAGTCGAAGTACAGTTACTACATTATTTATCTATACAAGTTATTTACATTTAGCCCCAACTATGCTAAAGAGAGATTGACATATGCTGAATGATTATCATCTCTGGGAGGATCAAACTCTGTTGCAATTGGTATCTCAATTTCTAGTTGAAGAGGATCTAAATTGGTATTCACAACTGATACTTGAGGATTTCTCAATACTTGTCGTGTACGTAGGGTATAACGACATTCAGGTTGATCATCTGACTGATCATTAGTGATAGAGGGAACAGCAACAGGAGAATTGTCCGAGTCTGTCTCACTTGTCTGGTTGTTCAGGGACCTCATCCTCATCGCATACTAACTTAAATGATCTAAATGCGATTCTTTATACTGACCAGTACTAATTTCTCTAACCTTATACTTATTGCCATTAATATGTTCAATAACTCGGTAAGGACCAATAAACTTTTGGTCGAGCTTAGGCATTGCAGACGTTTTGTTAAAGTTAGTCAGCATAACTCTCAACCTACTTTAACTTTGGCTGGTATATCTCGAGGTTAGTTATTCTTGTAAATTCTGCTGTGACTTATGAAGTGTTTCACGGATTCTTCAGACACTTGAGCTTGACTGGTACAAGTTGCAATGAAATCATCAGGATTGAAAATTGGTTTTGGATTAGAATATAACAACTCATAAGGAAAACGCTTATCAACACCATATGACGATAATGGGAGTGTCACCTATTGAAGCATTATAAGCAGAATTTATTGCACACTGAACATCAGGTATTACTTCATCCCAGGTTGCACTATTGGGTTTGGGATGGTGGCTCTCTTTTCATTCGTTCTTTCCACTAAACCATTACTGGCAGGATGGTGAGGTACACTGGTTGATTTAGTAATCTTGTATAGAGTACACAAGTTTTCTAGAATCTCATTACAAAATTCCCCTTCCATTATCAGTCATTATTTATATTCTCTTCTCCTTTCATAACTGATCCTTCAACAACTGTACCCTTCCTTAGCTCTAACTCTCTCAGATACTAATGACTTAATCCCATTTATTTCTCCCCACTGAAACTCGCCCACCCTTCAGCTTTTTTTCCCTTTTAGGGCCAGAAATCCAACTTTTTTTCATTCATAACATCAGCAATCATCTCTTTCTTATCCGCACTACATCCACGCACATTCAAACATCCCAGTTTTATAAAGCTTTATTAAAAGAGAAGATATATATATATATATATATATATATATATATATAATATATATATATATATATATATATATATATTTTATATATATATATATATATATATATATATTTTATTACATAATATGGTACAAAAGATTTGAGAGATACATTGTTGATATAAAGATGGCATATACAGTACACGAGGTGAGAGGATACATGTCTATACATATTGTTACATTTTTGTCACTGATTATAATGCGAAACTTCATCCAGCTCTTCCGAGCTGGGTGCGCGTGCCCAGAATACAGCATGCATTACCCTCTGAACAGCAGCGCTGAGTCGCTGGAACAGAAAACTAGCTGCCCTGGGATCCCTAGTTACCCTGTTGAGTCTTTTGCCCAGCTCCTTGAGGAACTTAGATGCACTCTTTCCCCCTGAGCCAAGGGTCTCTGAGCCTATGGGAACAAACATATAATGATGGGAAGTTCTCCATATTTTCTGACTTCTGGGGCTCCTGAAGGTGGCAGCAGCCCCCCTTCCTCCCTGGTGTACTGGAGATAGGATCAGCCCAAAGGGAATTTTATATATATATATATAAAATATATATATATATATATATATATATATATATATATATATATATATATATATATATATATATACACACACACATAGGGAGCATTGAAAAAAAAAATTTTTAGAGATGCAAGCTTAACTTTTCAGCATTATTTGTATGGTCACAACAAACTTCTGTGCAAAATTTCAGACCATTTACCCTGAAGCATCGCGATCGAGTTTTCGTCAAATTATACACCATTGAAAGCAATTAGTTATAAATTGTTGGTTGTGAGGATAACAATCAAGTATACATAGTTTATATCATTTTTGGTTGTGAAGTTTGTATAATCAAATGTATATGGGTTTCATCAATCATCAACAATTTAATTTAAACTATTACAAGTTATATGAAGTCTTTCTTGGTGTGGAACTTCCACTTTCCTGGAAAATACTTTGCCTGAT
>WNWK01045167.1:0-14832 GCA_009830355.1 Cherax destructor
AAAGCTGATAGGCCCACATGTGACAGAATGGGTCTGTGTGGTCAGTGTGCGCAGTATAAAAAAAATCCTGCAGCAAGCAGTACATAATGAGAAAAAAAAAACTGCGACCGTGTTTTTTAATTAAAACGCCGTCTTTGAGGTGTACAATTTTCCTATAGTATTTATGGTTGTATTCTCTTTTTCATGGTCTCATTTGATAGAATGGAAAACATATTACAGGAATAGAGATGACTTTGATTAGTTTCATGATGTAAACGATCTTGAAATTGAGCTCAAAGTAGCGGAAATGTTCGATTTTTGCCAATGTTCAAAAGTAAACAAATCACACCATGCGTCCAATACACATCAACTGGTGAGTCTAATATTCTTTCACAAGTGCACAGATATTATTTATACAGTTTTTACAATAATGCAATAGTCTGCATAACAATAAATCTTCTATTTTTTGTGTGAAAAAAAATCAAAATAGAAAGCAAGAGTAATGTAAGAGGGGCCTAAAAACATGACTAATGAACAGATAACATCTTATTTTAGTGCTAGGGATGTCTGCATTGTTTATTCTGGACCCTATTTTGAAATTGACATCTTTTTTATTTTGCATGAAATTTGCGAAATTGCCATTTTCTGACCACTTTATTGGGTAGTTGAAATCGGTAAATTGGTGATTTCTTGAACTCAATCGATAGAACAACTGGAGTTCTAAAGAAATAGCTATGAGTTTGGTTGACTGTCCCAATGGAATTGGCCTAAAATAGGGCTCAAAGTCGGCGAAATCGCAGATGCATATATATTATTGACATCGCTAACTTTGCGAGAGCGTAATTCCGTAAGTTTTCAATCAAATTTCATACTTTTGGTGTCATTACAATCGGGAAAAGATTCTCTATCATTTCATAAGAAAAAATAATTTATTTTTTTTTCCAAAATTTTCCGACATAGAATGACAGTTTCAGAATGGGGCCTCCGACAGTCAAAGGGTTAATACTGCTCACACCCATTCTATACTGACCAGGCATCTCAGGCCAATCATGCCAAATTTGGAGGCAAGAAAAATAAAACATAGATCTACGTTTGGAGCGATACGCGAGTGAACGTAGATCTACGTTTGGACAGTTTTAGGCTTAGTGTACTGAATAAAATTTGCATTTTATGAGTTAAACATTAAGCTAACCTGCAGTAAATCTGACTCAGACATATCTAGCTTTTATTAAAAACATTATTCTTAATGAACACTTTATTAGCTTATCTTTATAATGTGTGTGTGTTTATGATATACAACTTTCTGCTTTCCATACAGAAATATCAGTTAATAACCACCTTAATAATTGTTTTCCCAACAGTTGCCAAAGAGCATCATACGGGAGCTGGAGGTTGGGGAAACCTACTTGATTCCTCTAGACAAAGAAGGCAACTACCCCATCAGTGTCACCGTTCTGGATGCTAACCATGTGCCTGGTGCAGTCATGTTCCTCTTCCAAGGTCACTAAGTATACTTAGTGCATGTTGACTAGTATATTCCCTAGTGATCTTCAGTGTAGTAGAGTTCTTACTACGTACGTACAAAACAAATTTAATACATTTATTCTCTTTAACTCTTTCAGTAGCCATCACGTAGAACTAAGTCATGGAGGTGAGGGGTCTCTCACCTAGTTATGTCATGAACTGAGCTCACTTAGATAAGCTACGAGTGGTATATTTTTGCCTAGATATAAAGAGAATGGGTCTGTATGGTGAGAGTTCTCAGTATAAAAAAATCCTGCCCCATGTAGTGCATGAGGGGGAAAAACAAAACTGATTGTGTGTGTGGTTTAAAATAGCAACTTTGTAGTTAGTTTTATTTGCTCTTATAGTTGGAATGCCCACAGTGTTTATTTTGGACGCAATTTTTTTAATTTTAATTTTGGCCAAATTACAAACTTCTGTGCACATTTTAGGATAGTTCTGGTAGTTGAATGGGAGGCTTCTTGTGCTCATTCAGTAGAAAGGTAGGCATACTGTGAAATAGGTAGAAATTGGGTTGAATTGAGCAAAGAAATTGGCTTAAAATTGGACTCAAATTCAGCAAAATCACCAATGTGTAAATTGTGCTGACTACCAACTTTGTGCGTGCATAACTCCATAATTTTTCCATCAGATTTTGCATTTTTTGTCTCATTACCTTTAGAAAAAGATTCTCTATCATTTCAGAAGAATCACAACACTGTCAGTGCTTTTAATTGTTCACTTACACTCTTCAATGTAAACACTTTGTCCACATATCCTGTATCCTTCCGAAGTTCTTGCTCCTCTTCAATCTTTCTATCTGTCTTCCCTTTAATTGTTTCAGTAATAATTTGGCCATATACTTTAGTCTTTCTGACCATAAATTTATTGTTCTGACTCTTAAGTTCAGAGTGTGTCTACTTATAAATTCCAGTTACACGTATCTTTATTGCAAATTAATGTCACTATTTTAGTTGTGATTATCCAGTGTCAATTTCAGGGTACTTTGGTAACATCCTATACTGTGGTGACATGCGATGGTATCCAGAACTTTTAAGACACGAAGTGTTGAGGAGTGTGGTGGAGGAGCGGGAACTTGATGTACTCTACCTTGATAACACCTTCTCTGCACCTTATTGTGTCTTCCCCACCAGAGAAGAAGCTAAACAGGAGTTGTTTAGTATTATTGAGTAAGTTGTCCATACATATCCCAGTGCAAATGTTCATATTGCTAAGAATTTATTGTTACTTGTATTTGATTGTACTTTAATGATATAGGCAAGGCCCGCTTATACAGCAGGTTAGGTTCCGGGCTACCGCTGTAAAGCGAAAATCTGTGTAAAGTGAAACATAACCTTTTTTCACTTTCAGATAAATATTATATCTTTGCAAGGTTGCAGGTATGTCTTGCTACTTCTACTTACACTTAGGTCACACTACACATGCATGTACAAGCATATACAGTGGCACACACACAACCCGCACATAGAAGAGAGGAGCTTACGACAACGTTTCGGTCCGACTTGGACCATTTACAAAGTCACACTAACACAAAGAACAGGTAGAAGGGGTTATATATAGGCCAGCAGACAAGGGAGGGCACAAGACAGTGGTGGAGGAGTAATAGTGGAAATAGTTGTGGAAGTAGTAGTAGTGGAGTCAGTCATATTCTAGGAAAGAGGAGCACTGTAATAAAGCTGGCGGCCTGCATGGGGTAAGAGCAAGAACACAGAGGGGGAAAAAAATGAAAATAAAATAAAGAAGGACAAATACAAGGCAAAAGAAAGAAAACCCAGAGGAGAAAGAAGAAAGAGGAGAAGGGGGAAGAGATAGACGGGGAAGGAATCAGGTGAAGTCACGGGTGTTCTGAAGTTTGGAGCATTTAACAATGTAATGGGAGAGGAAAGCATCTACAGAGACAAAGCCAGGGCTAAGATTCATACAGGGAAAGTTGTGTATAAGGGAGGATTCAACCAGACGGCGACTGTGAAAGTTGGACGTAGGGTAGACAGTTTTAGCAGAAGACCAATCAATAGGATGATTGTGATCTCTGACATGACAGAAAAGAGCATTATTGGTGTCGGCAAGCCTAACACTATTTTTGTGCCCCCTAAGTCTGTCAGAAAGAGATCGGCCAGTTTCTCCAAAGTACTGAAGAGGACAGGAGGAGCAAGAAATAGAGTAGACACCAGGAGAATCTATAGAGGGAGGGAGGTATGAACTAGATTAGTAAGAAGAGTGTAAGTTTGATGTCTAAGGAACAGAGAGAGTTGTAATAATATTGGTAGAATTACTGACAATATCTTAGTAAAGGAAATACAATGTGACATTTTATTGTAGCAGTTTCGCTTCCAGGAGCTTTTTCAAGCCCTTAGGTAACGGCTTGAAAAAGCTCCTGGAGAGCAACGTTCACATAAATGTCACATTAGTTGCATTTGTGTCCTTTACTTAAAACAGAGAGAGTTGTTGAGATTAGAGAGACCAGAGATGTAAGGAAGGCAGAGGACAGGAGAGTTCCCAGGAGTAGGGGGTTTAGGAGAGAAGAAAGTCCGTTGGCACGAGAGAAAGCAGAGTCTATGAAATGGGAAGGGTAGCCAAGACGGGAAAATGAATTATGAAGAGTGGTCCAAGTCGGACCGAAACGTCGTCGTAAGCTCCTCTCCTCTATGTGCGGGTTGTGTGTGTATTGTTCCAGTCACGGTATTGTGCCTTTTTTTGTTATGTACATACCTCGAATTTCGAACAGCTCCCAACTCGAACAATTATGTAAGTGTATTATTGTAAGTGCTTTTGTAAGTGTATTTTCGGGGATCTGAAATGGACTAATCTAATTTACATTACAGTGGACCCTCGGTTAGCGGCCGTAATCCGAAATGGCCTTTAACCGAAATAATATTCCCCATAAGAATTAATGTAAATACAATTAATCCTTTCCAGACAAAAATATTCACAAATTTTTTTTTTTTTTTAACAAATAAATCAGTATTACATACCTTTATTGAAGACTAATGCTGGCTTCTGGAATATAGGGAGGAGTTAGTTTTTGGAAGGGGAATCCCTCCAAAAGGACGTAGGGTAGACAGTTTTAGCAGAAGACCAATCAATAGGATGATTGTGATCTCTGACATGACAGAAAAGAGCATTATTGGTGTCGGCAAGCCTAACACTATTTTTGTGCCCCCTAAGTCTGTCAGAAAGAGATCGGCCAGTTTCTCCAAAGTACTGAAGAGGACAGGAGGAGCAAGAAATAGAGTAGACACCAGGAGAATCTATAGAGGGAGGGGAGGTATGAACTAGATTAGTAAGAAGAGTGTAAGTTTGATGTCTAAGGAACAGAGAGAGTTGTAATAATATTGGTAGAATTACTGACAATATCTTAGTAAAGGAACAATGAACTAATGTGACATTTATTGTGGCACGTTTGCTTCCAGGAGCTTTTCAAGCCCTTAGGTAACGGCTGAAAAAGCTCCTGGAGAGCGAAACGTTGCCACAATAAAATGTCACATTAGTTGCATTTGTGTCCTTTTACTTAAAACAGAGAGAGTTGTTGAGATTAGAGAGACCAGAGATGTAAGGAAGGCAGAGGACAGGAGAGTTCCCAGGAGTAGGGGGTTTAGGAGAGAAGAAAGTCCGTTTGGCACGAGAGAAAGCAGAGTCTATGAAATGGGAAGGGTAGCCAAGACGGGAAAATGAATTATGAAGAGTGGTCCAAGTCGGACCGAAACGTCGTCGTAAGCTCCTCTCTTCTATGTGCGGGTTGTGTGTGTATTGTTCCAGTCACGGTATTGTGCCTTTTTTTGTTATGTACATACCTCGAATTTCGAACAGCTCCCAACTCGAACAATTATGTAAGTGTATTATTGTAAGTGCTTTTGTAAGTGTATTTTCGGGGATCTGAAATGGACTAATCTAATTTACATTACAGTGGACCCTCGGTTAGCGGCCGTAATCCGAAATGGCCTTTAACCGAAATAATATTCCCCATAAGAATTAATGTAAATACAATTAATCCTTTCCAGACAAAAATATTCACAAATTTTTTTTTTTTTTTAACAATTAAATCAGTATTACATACCTTTATTGAAGACTAATGCTGGCTTCTGGAATATAGGGAGGAGTTAGTTTTTGGAAGGGGAATCCCCCTCCAAAAGGACTTCAGGTAACAAATCCCTCTCTGGGGTTACTTCCCTTCTTTGTCTTTTAATGCCACTAGGACCAGCTTGAGAGTCACTGGACCCCTTTTTTGAAAAATAACTGTCCAGAATGCTCTGTTTCTGGCACCTCTTTAACATTTCTCTGAAGTGGGACAAGGTTTTGTCACTAAACATGTTGCAGATATGACTTGTTTCAGCTTGGTCAGGATGGTGTTTTTCAACAAATGTCTGCACCTTAGTCCACATAGAACAAATTTCCTTAATCTCTGCAGAAGGCACCTCCTTCTCTTCCTTTTCCTCCTCCTCCTTTTCTGAAGCAATTGCCTCAACTTTGGTCTGATGAAGTTCCAGTTCCAGCTGTTGCAGCTCTTCAGTGGTTAGCTCTACCCTGTGGCCCTGCACCAACTCTTCCACATCCTCACCACTCACCTCCAACCCCAGGCTGTTCCCCAATGTCTCAATATTTTCCACAACAGCCGCAAATCCTTCAAAATCCCTCTTTTCAACACAATCCGGCCACAGTGGTCTCCAAGCAGAGTTCAAAGTCCTGGTAGTCACTCCCTCCCAAGCCTTACCTATAAGGCCTATGCAGTTGTAGACATTGAAGTGATTCTTCCAGAACTCTCTTAAGGGTCAATTCAGTGTCCGAGGTCATTTCATAGCACTTCCGAAACACTGCTTTGGTGTACAGTTTCTTGAAGTTAGAAATGACCTTCTGGTCCATGGGCTGGAGAAGAGGAGTGGTGTTAGGAGGCAAGAACTTCACTTTTATAAATTTGAAGTCCCTAGACATTTGGTCTTCCAAGTCTGGAGGATGTGCAGGAACACTGTCCAGTACCAGGAGGCACTTGAGTCCCAAATTGTTATCCTGAAGTTTTTTTTTCACACTTGGGCCAAACACATCATTAACCCAATCTTTGAAAATTTGCCTTGTGACCCATGCATTATGATTTGATTTCCACATCACACAAAATTTTTTCTTGTGGACATTGTGTTTCTTGAACACTGGGAGTTTCAGAGTGATACACGAGTAAAGGCTTCACTTTGAAATCGCCACTTGCATTGCTACACAACATGAGAGTTAGCCTGTCTTTTATAGGCTTGTGTCCTGGCAGTGTCTTTTCCTCCTGCGTGATGTAGGTCCTGTTGGGCATTTTCTTCCATAACAGGCCTGTTTTGCCACAATTAAACACTTGTTGGGGTTCAGATTTTCACTCTTTATGTAGTCCTGAAATTCAAACAAACTTTTCAGCAGCACGTTTGTCTGAACTTGCAGCCTCACCATGCCTTACAACACTGTGTATACCACTGTGCTTCTTAAATCTCTCAAACCAGCCTTTGCTGGCCCTAAATTCACTACCAGCAGCACTTGCTCCAGGAGTTTTCTTCACAAGATCTTCATGCAAATGCCTTGCCTTCTCACAAATAACAGACTCCACTACACTGTCTCCCACTATTTGTTTTTCTTTAATCCACAATAACAATAACTTTTCCATTTGTTTCATTATTGGTGACCTTTGTTTCATAAGCACATTTACTTCTTTGGCAACATCAGCATTCTTGATTTGTTCTTTCTTTGACAGGATGGTTGTAATTGTTGATTTGTTTTTCCCAAACATCCTGGCAAGTTCCAGCACCCGCATACTACTCTCATATTTCTCAGTCACCTCTCTCTTAACCCTTTCAGGGTCCAATTGGGGTCTCCGAAACTCGTTCTCAGGGTCCAAGAATTTAAAAAAAATAAAAAAATTATTTTTCTTATGAAATGATAGAGAATCTTTTCCGATCATAACGCCACAAAATTATGAAATTTGATCGAAAACTAACGGAATTATGCTTCGCGAAGTTAGCGGCAGCCATGACACTTACGCATCGGCGATTTCGCCCACTTCGAGCCCTATTTTCGGCAGATTCCAATGTTTCAGGCAACTAAAATTAGAGCTATTTCGCTAGAACTCCATTTCTTCTATCAATTGAATACAAGAAACCGATTATTTACCTATTACAACTACCCAAAATAGTGGTCAGAAAATGGCAATTTGGCCAATTTCACACAAATTTCAAACGATGCCAGTTTCAAAATAGGGTCCAGAATAAACAAGGCAGACATTCCTGGCACTAAAATAACGTCTCTCTGTTCATTAGTCACGTTTCCAGGCCCTCTTACATTACTTTTGCTTTTCATTTTGAATTTTTATTCTCGCAAACAAATAGAAGATTTACTGTTATGTATACAACTGCATCATTGTAAAAATGGTATAAATAATATTATAGCACTTGTGCATGAATATTAGACTCGCCAGTTGATGTGTATTGGATGCATGGTGTGATTTGTTTACTCTTGAACATTGTCAAAAATCGAACATTTTCACTACTTTGAGCTCAATTTCAAGGTACTTGTCATTGTCAAACCAATCAAAATCATCTCTATTTCTGTCATATATCTTCCAATCTATCAAATGAGACCAAGAAAACGAGAATACATCAATAAATTCCATACGAAAATAGACTGCAAAGTCGCTGTTTTAAACCAAAAACATGGTCAGAGTTTTATTTTCCTCATTATGCACTGTGGTGTGCAGGATTTTTTTTATACTGCGCACACTGACCGCACAGACCCATTCTATCACATCTAGGCCTAACAGCCTGTTTCTGCTTGATTTGAGGCGCTAGAATTTAGGCGTACTAGTCGTCAATAACCCCAGGCGTAAGCCGTACTAGTACGTCAATAACCCTGAAAGGGTTAAATTCCATGGTGTTTCTCACTCTCTTTGCCACAGGAACTTTACTAGGAACTTTCTTGGGAGCCATGGTTACTTATTTCGCAGTTGCACTGACAAAAAACAATGGAAAACAAGCGAAATGTTTGGATGAATGAGCAGAAGCTTCCTTACGCACTGAGAGACACAGCCAAACTGAAGCGCAAGTGGCCCCAGCCGGCGGACCGACGCGTCCCATATGGCCGCTAACCGAACTAACCAGGAGCCGTAAAACCAGCCGCTAACCGAGTTGGCCGCTAACAGGAACGGCCACTAACTGAGGGTTCACTGTATTATGGGAACAAATTCGTTCGGTAACGGCACTCGAACAGCCTTCTGGAACGAATTATGGCCGAAACTCGATGTACCACTGTATATACAAACCCCTCTGGGTTTTTATTCTATTTTTCTTCCTAGATCTTGTTCTTGTTTATTTCTGCTTATCTCCATGGGGAAGTGGAATAGAATTCTTCCTCTGTAAGCTATGCCTGTCGTAAGAGGCGACTAAATGCCGGGAGCAATGGGCTAGTAACCCCTTCTCCTGTATAAATTACTAAAAACAAGGAAAAGAAAATTTTTTTAAAATTGGGATGTTTGAATGTGCATGTATGTAGTGCGGATGATAAGAAAGAGATGATTGCTAATGTTATGAATGAAAAGAAGTTGGATGTCCTAGCCCTAAGTGAAACAAAGGTGAAGGGGGTAGGTGAATTTCAGTGGGGAGAAATAAATGGGATTAAGTCAGGAGTATCTGAGAGAGTTAGAGCTAAGGATGGGGTAGCAATAATGTTGAAGGATCAGTTATGGAGAGAGAAGAGGGAATATAAATGTATAAATTCAACGATTATGTGGATTAAAATAAGGGTCAGATGTGAAAAGTGGGTCATAATAAGTGCGTATGCACCTGGAGAAGAGAGAGAGAGAGAGAGAGAGAGATTTTGGGAGATGTTAAGTGAGTGTGTAGGAACTTTTGAGCCAAGTGAGAGAGTAATTGTGGTAGGGGACCTAAATGCTAAAGTAGGAGAAGTGTTTAGAGAGGGTGTGGTAAGTAAGTTTGGGGTACCAGGTGTAAATGATAATGGGGAGCATTTGATTGAACTTTGTATAGAAAGGGGTTTGGTTATAGGTAACACATATTTTAAGAAAAAGAGGATAAAAAAGTATACAAGACATGATGTAGGGCGAAATGACAGTAGTTTGTTGGACTACATATTGGTAGATAAAAGACTGTTGGGTAGACACAGATATATCAGATCACTTTATAGTTGTAGCTACAGTGAGAGTAAAAGGTAGATGGGATACAAGGAGAATGGAAACAGCAAGTAAGAGAGAAGTGAAGATTTATAAACTAAAGGAGGAGGCAGTTAGGGTAAGATATAAACAACTGTTGGAGGACAGATGGGCTAGTGAGTGTATAGGTAATGGGGTAGACTGGTTATTGAATGGTGCAGCTAGACTGGTTATTGAATGGTGCAGCTAGACTGGTTAATGAATGGTGGAGCTAGACTGGTTG
Organism: Cherax destructor; assembly: GCA_009830355.1. Taxonomy (NCBI): domain Eukaryota; kingdom Metazoa; phylum Arthropoda; class Malacostraca; order Decapoda; family Parastacidae; genus Cherax; species Cherax destructor. The sequence goes on from WNWK01045167.1 coordinate 9,909, forward strand.
TTGAATGGTGTAGCTAGACTGGTTATTGAATGGTGCAGATAGACGTATTTTCTCTTCCAACTGGGGTTCCCGCTAATCCCTACTTGTATGAGTGCAGTGGTTCTCTGTCAGGGTAAGAATTAAATTTAAACTCTGTTTATTAACATTTAAAGTTATTAAGTTTAATGAATCCTGTAATTGTTTTACATGATGGTAGGATTGCTGGTGTCTTTTTTCTGTCTCATAAACATGCAAGATTTCAGGTACATCTTGCTACTTCTACTTACACTTAGGTCACACTACACATTCATGTACAAGCATATATATACACACCCCTCTGGGTTTTCTTCTATTTCTTACTAGTTCTTGTTCTTATTTCCTCTTATCTCCATGGGGAAGTGGAACAGAATTCTTCCTCTGTAAGCCATGCGTGTCGTAAGAGGCGACTAAAATGCCGGGAGCAAGGGGCTAGTAACTCCTTCTCCTGTGTATATTACTAAATGTAAAAGGGGAAACTTTCTTTTTTCATTTTGGGCCACCCCGCTTCGGTGGGAAACTGCCGACATGTTGAAAGAAGAAAGGATTGCTGGTGTCTTTTTTCTGTCTCATAAACATGCAAGCTTTCAGGTATGTCTTGTTACTTCTACTTACACTTAGGTCACACTACACATGCATGTACAAGCATATATGTACAGTGGACCCCTGGTGTTTGCAATTAATCCATTCCAGAGGGAGTGACTAACACCGAATATTACGAACTCTGAATCTATTTTCTCCATAAGAAATAATGGAAATTCAATTAATCTGTTCCAGACACCCAAAAGTATTAAAATAAAATATTTTTGTACATTAAATATACATTAAATTACACATAAAACAATGAGACATGAAGAATAAAACAATAATAACATGACATTTACCTTTATTGAAGAGTTGTTGATGTGTGGAAGACGGGAGGAGGGGAGAGGATGGAAGAGTTGCTATTGTTTGAAAGGTAAATCCCCATCCATAAAGACTTCAGGTACCAAGTCCTTTCCCTGGGTTACTTCCCTTCTTTGTTTTTTAATGCTACTAGGACCAGCTTGAGAGTCACTGGACCCCTGTCGCTCAAAAAGTGTTCCAGAGAGTTCTGTTTCTGGCGTATGTTTGGAATTGTGCCGGTGACAGGGGTGTGTTTAGGGACAGGACAAGATAGTCCTTCAATATGACACTAATATCAACTCTACGGCTTATTTATCTATCACAATTCATCTCGTATGGCATAATAAACAATATTAATAACATAGAAACATGACATATACTTTAGAATGAATAAAATGTCATTACGAATGTGAGGACTGGTGGTGTGTTGTTTGTTGTTGGGTGTATAAGGGCCACTGAAAGATAAGCCTGAGGTCAATGGTCACGTGTAGTCATACCTGTCCTAAGCTGTCTGGGAATTAGCGTGGGGTGTTACCAAGCACATGGCTAGCTGCAGTGTTTTAGAATCTCAGGTTAAAGTGCTGAAGACGGAGGTTCTACTTATTCAGGAGGAAAATAGGAGGCTGAAGCTTCACCTAGGAGGGTTTGGGAGTGAGTGTGTGGTGGTTGGTGCTGGTGAGGAGGAAATGGTTACCAACAGTGAGAGTGGCAGCCGCTTTAAGTGGCAAGTGGTTCACAATTCAGGAAGAAGGAAGATAAGGAAGATTAATAGAGAAGATGTGAAGGTAGGAAATCGATTCTCTGTTCTCCAGGATGAGTGTACTTCAGTGGTTAGTGAGGTTAAAGGTACCACTGACTTCCCTGCTAGTCAAGGTAAGAATATTCTGATTGTGGGAGACTCTCAGGTAAGATATATGGACCGTGCTTTTTGTAACAGAGATAGGAAGGTCAGACAGAGGGTGTGCCTCCCAGGAGCTGGTATTGGTGACATAGTCAGCAGGTTGGATAATATTGTGTCAGGTAATGGGAACAAGCTCATTATCTGTCTTAGTACTGGTGGAAATGACATTGGGAAGGGCAGAAGGCAGGAGCTACTAGGTAAGTACAGGTCAGCCATAGAAGTAGTTAGGTCTTAAGGGAGGGATCCCAATCATATGTAGCATTTTGCCTAGAAAGGGAGTGTTCAATGAATGGATGTCTAGGGTAATTGGTATAAATTGCTGGCTAGACAGCTACTGCAAGGAACTTGCAATTCCATTCATTGATAACTGGGACAAATTTTATGGCAAATGTGATATGTATGCAAGGGATGGGGTTCATCTCTCTGGGGCTGGAGTGGTTGCATTAGCCAATTCGATTGAGGGGGTCATTGGAGACTTGTCTAGGACTTTAAACTGATAGATTATAGAGGTATGGGTGTTTGTGGGAAACAATCAGGCTGTAGTATTAGGCCTGGAAACAACATATTTTACCAGGATACCTCAGGGATATGTTTAAAAGACAATATTCAAAATAAAGTTGCTAGTAAAGGCAAAGCAATTGATCAACAAACAAAGAGAGATAGTAGAGGGCAACGAGTGGCTAGCTCCCTTAAGGTTTACTATACAAATAGTAGGAGTCTAAGAAATAAGATAGATGAGCTAAGATTACTTGCAAGTGCAGGTAATATAGATTTTTTTTTTTTTTCAACAATTTGGCCATCTCCCACCGAGGCAGGGTGACCCAAAAAGAAAGAAAATCCCCAAAAAGAAAATACTTTCATCATCATTCAACACTTTCACCACACTCATACATAATCACTGTCTTTGCAGCTGTCACTATCCCAGACCCCTCCTTTAAAGTGCAGGCATTGTACTTCCCATTTCCAGGACTCAAGTTCAACTAAATCAATTTAATGGTTTCCCTGAATCCCTTCACAAAATGTTACCCTGCTCACACTCCAACAGATCGTCAGGTCCCAAAAACCATTCGTCTCCATTCACTCCTATCTAACACGCTCACACATGCTTGCTGGAAGTCCAAGCCCTCGCCCACAAAACCTCCTTTACCCCTCCCTCCAACCTTTTCTAGGACGACCCCTACCCCGCCTTCCTTTCCCTACAGATTTATACGCTCTCCAAGTCATTCTACTTTGATCCATTCTCTCTAAATGACCAAACCACCTCAACAACCCCTCTTCAGCCCTCTGACAAATACTTTTAGTAACTCCACACCTTCTCCTAATTTCCACATTCCGAATTTTCTGCATAATATTTACACCACACATTGCCCTTAGACAGGACATCTCCACTGCCTCCAGCCTCCTCCTCGCTGCAGCATTTGCAAACCCATGCTTCACACCCATATAAGAGTGTTAGTACCACTATACTTTGACATTCCCTTCTTTGCCTCCATGGATAACGTTTTGTCTCCACATATACCTCAACGCACCACTCACCTTTTTTCCTTCATCAATTCAATGGTTAACCTCATCCTTCATAAACCCATCTGCTGACAAGTCAACTCCCAAATATCTGAAAACATTTACTTCTTCCATAATCCCTCTCTCCAGTGTGATATCCAATTTTTCTTTATTTAAATCGTTTGATACCCTCATCACCTTACTCTTATCTATGTTCACTTTCAACTTTCTACCTTTACACACTCTCCCAAACTCGTCCACTAACCTTTGCAACTTTTCTTTAGAATCTCCCATAAGCACAGTATCATCAGCAAAAAGTAACTGTGTCAACTCCCATTTTGCATTTAATTCCACATAATTTAATCCCACCCCTCTCCCCAACACCCTAGCATTTACTTCTTTTACAACCCCATCTATAAATATATTAAACAACCATGGTGACATTACACATCCCTGTCTAAGACCTACTTTTACCGGGAAGTAATCTCCCTCTCTCCTACACACCCTAACCTGAGCCTCACTATCTTCATAAAAACTCTTTACAGCCTTCAGTAACTTACTACCTATTCCATACACTTGGAACATTTGCCACATTGCTCCCCTATCCATTCTATCATATGCCTTTTCTAAATCCATAAATGCAATGAAAGCTTCTCTACCTTTATCTAAATACTGTTCACATATATGCTTCACTGTAAACACTTGATCTACACATCCCCTACCCACTCTAAAGCCTCCTTGCTCATATGCAATCCTACTCTCTGTCTTACCTCTAATTCTTTCAATAATAACCCTGCCATACACTTTACCTGGTATACTCAGTAAACTTATTCCACTATAATTGTGGAGAAAATTCTCCAAAGGAGGGGGGTATGCGCCCTTACTACCCTTGTTAAGGGCCCTCACCCTTTCCTCCCTTAGGAAGGGGCCAGACGAGGCGAGTCTGGGTGCATAAACAAAATAACTCAGACCAGATGTACTGACCACAGTGTGTCACGTGGTCATACCAAGTAGCAGCGAGTGTATGTGACTTAATAGACATTTGAGATAAATGTAACTCTTTAACGTAACAGGAAAACTACAGTAAACTGTTGTATTAGTTTCTACACTTGAAAATTACAATCGTGTGTTCCAGTGATTGAAATTTAGGAACACAAACATTTTAATTGCCACTTGTAGCAGTATGTAGCAATTGTTGAAATTGTGCTGATCACAGTATGCTGGGCACCACGAGGCACCACGTGGGTGCACGAGACTGCAAGAGGCGGCACAAGGGTCAGATTGAATACGGGCTCCGTAGAGGTCATATGACACGACGGGTCATACGGCGCGAGGCGACGTAACTCAACAAAGACATTAGTCGTACGCGTCCGTTATTCTAATTTAATCTCCACTAACGTCGGGAAATAAGATAAGAACTCTGTTCCAGCACATTTAGTGAATAAAATCGCGGTATATTCAGAAGTGTGCGCAGCTTCTGATTACTGTAACAAGACAAACGTAGAGACAATCGCAAGTGAATTCCATCGAAACAAGACGGTAACTCTTCAGCGGCATTCTACAATCAAGACAGCATTTCCGCCGTATATGGTGGAGCCAACACCATCGCTCAAAGTTACACAA